>JBBUKS010006324.1:0-12597 GCA_038050645.1 Hedychium gardnerianum | reverse complement strand
AGACAACAACAACAATTCTGGACGGAGGCTGGCCGGTGACATGGAGTCGGATTTGACCAATCCGTGGTCGAGATGAAGAAGGGCATCAACCACTGCTGGCCAGCAACTCTGTGATAGCCTGAGAGAAGGGCAGTGGCGTTGGGTGAGGTTGCGGCCTGGCAGCATGGCCGATCTAGCCAGACCATGGAAGTAGTTGCGGCCGGACTAACGTTGACTGCCGGCGACCAACAATCGAAAAGGGACGGTGGTCGACAGTTGATCCCCAAAACAGATCAAACTTGATTGAGCTAACCAGTGACAATCTCCAAAAACTGAAGAGGAATTGGGGGTCTGCTCTCCGGTCGCGGTCTTCGTGGATGTGGCCAATGTTGAAAAAGGCTTGGCGACTAGCGATGGATTAGTGCCGACGACTGATGATGTCGTCGGTCAAGTCTTTACAGAGGCGAGGAGGCAGTGACAGTAGGGAGAGGAAAAAGACTCAAGAGGGGAAGGAGGATCGGGGCCTGGCCGCAATGACGAGCGACGGTGATCTGCCAGCCATGGCTGGTGATGCTGGCCGGAGCTCCGTTCCGTTGGCAAGAAGAGGAAGAGATGAGGCGATGACAGAAATCGGGAGAAGAGGGGAAGTCGGGTAAGGAATGAGAGAACAGTTAGGTTTTATAAATAACCTAACTTAGGTTATGAATTTCCAACTGAGTTAAATTAAATAAATCAACTCCTACTTAATTGATATTTCAAACCGATTTTCTAAAAACTTATTATTTATATCTCTTAAATTTATCATATTAACTCCGTTTAAATCCAAAAAAATTCTTAAAAATTTTCAAATTTTTTATAAATTTATTTCTCGATGAACACACTTTATTTTATTATTTTTAATTGTCATATTTAATATAAATGATTAATGAAAAAAGTGAGCTAAATTGAAGCAATTTTGAAAGAATACAATGGACATGACCTAAGCTAAACCATTAACTTTTGTTGGTTAAAATCCAGTTTATTTATCAAGTTGACGGTTTAGCTTCCTATAGTTAGACCAGCTAGAGAAGAGGAATATTTCATGTATCAAAAAATGAATGGAATGCTATTTTGATATTTTAAAAAGGTAGTTTTTCAATGGTAAAAATAATGAGTGCCATTTGATTTTTTTGCCCTTTATACAATAATAAAAAACAAGAGTTTGGGAAAAAAAATCAAAAGAAAACCAAGACACATATTTAGTGAAAATCACCTGCACACACAATGTTCCCTTTACAACATCTGCCTCGTCCAGTGAAAGTTAATGCCAGCTTGGAAATTGACTTAACTAGAACAAGCTATACATAAAATAAAGAAAACAGTATTCATTACATGTTCTGTAAATGCTACCATGCACAGCTCCACATGACACGTACACTAACACTTTAAGAATGGATTTTATTGAACGATTGCTTAAAATTGCAATTTCAAGTCTTCACGTTTCCAAATATCCAAGAAAATCACTAAACAACACGCTACCAGTGATAGATATAGCCATCGGATAACATTTTACATCAATTAGCTCAAGTTTCATTACAATCTCAACCCTCCGGGAGAAATGAATTGACTTCTGAACTAATGCTAATCCAAATGGAGGTAAAAGAACTCCCGATAGTGGAAACTTAACATTCTTTCACAATTCTTTATGAACTATACATTGCATTGGATAAAGGATCAAAATTTCCCAGCATTCTTTAAGAACATTAAGAGAAAACAGAAGGCGCTATATTCCTTGGATGGAAGGGGGAAAAAAAAAAGAAGTTTGAAGACTCATAAACCAGGAGGGAAATTGTTGATTTGTCCTTGTTCCAATTTCTCTTGATTGTTAACTTTGTAAACAATCCTTATGCGCATGGCCAAGGATTTCTGAAATGACATAACAAGATTAATTTAGCCATAGTCCATAAAATCATGATACCTTTATAAGAAGATAAAAAAATGTACATAGTAAAATTCAGGGCTATAAGAAGGATGTGGAATCATCATACGAATAATAAAAATTTTCCTATCTAAGTCAAAGTCTCATCATGATTGTGAAGTGCGACTAAAATGCTACCAAGAGTTGGGAAAAAAAAATGAACTGCTAAATTGAATATAAAACCCACACAAGCTACGTGGGTTTAGTAAAAAGGATAATTGTCAGTAGTTACTTTGAATAAGAAGAAATATGCATTCAGCAATTTGATAGTGTGAGCCAAATACATGTCTTAGTCGACAATTTCACAGATTTGATGTGGCACTTTGATATGTTGCTCAGTTGACGATCCCTTGGGTTTTCATACAGTAGCTAATAGTAAAATTTTAAGAAAACAAGACAAATTAAAAATTAGACCATGATCCAGTTTATCTTAATTGGCCAGCTTAGAAGGATTTATTTTTATTGCTTCAGTATCCATCAAGAACTCAATTTCTGTTAAGTTGAAGAATTGTCTTCAAGGAACAAAGCATTTGCTTCATTGTCATCTCCTTTCATCTATTCCAACAAATAAGGAAGCACTAAAAGTTACCACATGGCAAACAAACTGTATGCAAGTCAACCTTGATTTTGATATGCTGAAATGATAGTTAAATGAGAGTATCAGCATTTGGGTAGTGCTCAAAATGAGTGATGGAATCAAACAAACCAAATGTGACTTATATGAAAGTCAAAAAGAAAATACAGAAGCTCGAATGCACTCTCAGTAAGGTAACAAATTCTTTATATTAAAAATTGAACTAGGGTTACCAACACTTGTTTGGTATAATGGCAAGTGAATTAGATCTAGGGGTGAGCAAAAATTCGATTAAACTAAACAAACCGACCGAAACGACCGATTTTTTAAATCTGGTTCGGTTATTTCGGAATTTCGGTTATTTCGGTTAAAACATCAGTTAATTCATTTTTTTTGGTTCAGGTTCAGTTTTAAAGTTCCTTATTCGGTTAAACCGAAAAAATCGAATTTCTTAACCCGAACCAGACTAAATCCCTATGTAATGATAAACCCTAAATTCCTAAATCTCCTCCGCCGCTCACGACTCTCCTCACGTCTCCCTCGCTCGATCCACTCCCATCTCCCGTCACTCGATCCACTCCTGTCTCCCATCACCGCCGTCAATCACCTGTGACTCTGCCGGTGCGCCCTGCTCAACCCTCCCTCCTCCGGTCGCCGAGCATCTACGACTACGCATCTTTGCCGATCCTCCCTGCTCAGCCCTCCCTCTTCCCGTCGTCAAGCATCCTCCCCCTCGGTTCTCCCTACTCAGCCCTCCCTCCTCCCGTCGCTAAACACCTACGACTCCGCATCTCCGCCGATCCTCCCTGCTCACTGCTCAGCCCTCCCTCCTCCAACCTACTACTCCGCATCTCCACTGGTCCTCCCTGCACAACCCTCCCTCCTCCCGTCACCAAGCACCCGCAACTCCGCATCTCCATTGGTCCTCCCTGCTCATTGCTCAGCCCTCCCTCCTTCTGTCGCTCTCACTGCTGGCTCGAGTGCTCATTCCTCCTCCCCTCGTCCTCACGCCACAGTAGCCAGCGATCGCCATACAGTGGGGTAAATATGAAAGTTATGAATCCTACTTGCTCAATATTTTGAAATTAGTAATCGTTGCATTAATCTTTTACTGGCATATGAATTCTTTGTTGAACTCAAGTATTTAACAGTGCTTAGATATCCTGATAAGTATCATCATGCTTAGTCATAGTTGAGTTTCATATTTGTCTTTTAATTTGTCAATTATATTTTAAACAATATTATCACACCTTGCAATATTTTGAATAGTGTTTGTGCATTTGTGATCAATATTTGTCTGATATCAATGCAAGGAGATTCATCAAATATGGATGTTAATAATAGTTGTTCGATACCACAATTTGAAATTGGTCCTTTAGTGGGAACAAAATCTACTATAGATTCTAAAGGAAAGGTAATCAAGAGAAAAACAATGAAACCAAGAAGTGAAGTATGAGATCATTTCATAAAGTTTACTAATGATGGATCGGAGATGAAAGCCAAATGCAAATATTGTGATAAAGAATTTTTTTGTGATCCATACAAGAATGGAACAACAAGCTTAATATAAAAAACACCCTCATGTTGTTGAAACAACTCAAGCAAAGTTAAGTTTACAACTAAGTTCAAGAGAGGGTGAGGTGTGTCTGCCTTCTTGGAAATTTGATCAAGATGCATCTAGAAAAGCATTAGCTAGAATGATCATAATGGATGAACTCCCTTTCAAATTTATAGAAAGAGAAGGTTTTAAAACATTTATAGCTATGGTATGTCCAAAATTTCGAATTTCTTCAAGATGGACGGTGGCACGTGATTGTGTTGAATTATATACAGTTGAAAGGGACAAATTGAAAATTTTGTTGCATGATTCAACACAAAGAGTTTGTTTGACCACTCATACATGGACATCGATTAAAAAAATCAACTATATGTGTCTCACAGTTTATTTTATTGATACAAATTGGAATTTACAAAAAAGAATTTTCAATTTTTGTCCAATTACAAGTCATAAAGGCAAGGCTATTCGTTTAGCCATTCAAAATTGCTTGAGGGGTTGGGGAATTAATAGAATTTTCAATATTACAATTGATAATGCAAGTTCAAATGATATTGCTATCATGGATTGAAATACCGTTCGTGCCGGGCGGCAAGGACGGTTTTTACCGTTCCGCCACGGGAGCGAACCGGCACAGCACGCGCGAAAATTTCGCGTGCGTCACGTATCAAATTCCTCTTCCGGTGGCGCCGGAAGAGTGGCAGGAAGTAAAGAGTTTTAAGGTATCAAAAGTAACGAGTTTTTTTTTGAGCAAATTAGAGATTTGTGTCCTTCCATATTTATTTAATATTCTGATAAAGTTGGGCACTGAATATATGTACAACAGATATGAGTGGCACCAAAGCATCAAGACTCAAGATTTGAATTGATAAGGATGTATCTAGGAGTAAAAAATAATAATGTTCTAAGTTATAACTGTATTTGTTTATTTTGTTGTGTTAATAGCTCCTTGTTTCTAAATTAGATGGCATCTAGTTGCAATATCAACTCTGCAATGGTCATCAAGGTCGGGATAGAGGAATAGTCTAAGGGACAGCTGGTGGACCAACAAGTTTTGCATAATAAATACGAAATTTACATACTAAGAGAGAGAGGTTAAAGTTAGAAATGGAAACCAAACTTACAAAAGCATCACCTAAAGCTTCAACAGCATGGAGCCTTTCTTCATGCATATCTTCTGTCATAATTGGTGCATCCTAAAATTGAGGGCATGGAAAGCACATTTAATACATCAGAAATAAATCTTTGATATGTAGAAATGCACAAAAGAACCATTATGAAAAAATAACCTGTGTGTATGGAGCATGCATCTTTTGACAAGAGCGCAACAGCATCATTGAACCTACAATACCAGCTGATCCTTTGCGTAGTTGATGTGTTGTTTGTTTATTAAGATATTCTTCTGTGTTAGTAAGCTTTTCAGAAGAACTTGAGGAAGATAATTCTGAATCTTGATGCAGAAAAATTCTCGAATGACTGCAAAATAAAGTTTTTAAGTAATTTAAATATGTGGATTGTGGATAATGAACCATACACAGTTTGGCTTGACCATAACATGAGAATTTTAGAATAGTAGTATCTAAACTCAATAGAGGCAAAGATGGGCTAATTGGACACATTTATAAATATAGAAGTGTAGTTAGAGAGGGATACCTAAGAATTTCATGAGGAATATTCTCCCTAATCTCAATATGGTATGAGAGTGGGTTTCCATCTAGGATGCAACCTTACCAATCTCATCTCTGTCGATTGGCTGACATCCCTAGGCATGCAACATTCTATGCACAAACATTCCCTCATTCTTGACGCGACATCTCTCGACCTTCAAGTGTCTTCGTCATGAATGATTAACATGACCCCTCTATCGTCGTTCAATCACACTGATAGCAATGGAACCATCGTCACTTCATCACTTGTAACCCCATCATTAAGGAACTAAATCCCAAGCATCATTAGAATTGTAAGGTTGCCATCGATCAACCATAACCTATCATTATCCTAGATTATAATCCCTCTAAAACAATCTTAGAAATGGAATATGAAGCTAAAAAAGAAATGAAATTTAGGCAATAAAAAATCATTTGAGATACATCAAAAATATGATGTGAAAGACACCTGCGAGTACCTTTTTGAGATATATCAAAAGCAATGGTGAAGTCCAAATCAGATGCCAAAACAGGAACTAGCAATGGTGTCAGTAAAGTAATAGTCTCTAGGAGCAGCAGCAGTAAGCTCAACTCTTGGCCTCCGACTATAAGTTCTTACTCGTGTTGGAATCTCTATAGAGGAAGACTATGAAACAAAAAGTGGAGTTGGAACAAGAAGTTTTGGGGTAAAGTAGGAAGAACATGTATATCAGACTCAAAAGTAGGCAATGTGTATAAAAGAACAGAGTATAATCAAAGGTCATATCTGTAGAAATAAAGGCACATTGCAACTCAGAAAAGTAGCAGCCTAATGACCCATCTCTGCGCAAAAGTAACCAAGAAAGAAGCATTTGGCTTTCTAAAAGACAACTTGTCTACCTAGGGATGAGAAACAAACAAAACATGTATACCCAAAGTCAAAAGGTGGAAGTAAATAAAGAAAATTACAATGGAAAAGAATAGTAAAGGGGATTGTCAATTAAGAATAAAAGAATTCATGATTTATAAGGTAACACGCAGTGAGATGGCATCATTCTAAACTTAAATGGAATTCCTATACGCAGTGAGATGGATTAATTAGATACCCACTTTCCTCTCATAATACCATTTTGTTGAAGTATACGACAAAGAAGATTAAAAAATGATACCTTATCTAGAAATAAAGGATTGAAATTTTTAAGAAAATTACTCAGCATTTTCAGTTCTCAAAGTTTTAATAGCCATCCCAAATTGAATTCTTATCTCAGCATAATAGAAACAAAAAATATAAAAGAGTTAACATTCTTTTGATATAATTCTAGAATAGTCATCAATGATTGAAGGTAATGAAGTATTTGAAAACCCAGCTTTGAACAGACATGGCTTGTAGCCTAAATAGCAGTGTACTATGTAATAAGGTGCAAAGCACATGCTAAGAGACAATGATTCCTAATTAACAAGATTCAAGTTCAAGATTATAAAGATTGGACAGGCTAGGGACCATCTTCTTTAGGTCTCAAATGATATAATCCTCTAGATCCTTGCCCTATACTAGATACTTAGTTTGTCAATTCTTAATGGAAATAAAGTAGCAAAGGTTGTTGAAAAATTTAGAAAACTAGTGAATTTGCTTTCCCATTGCAAATAAAATAAAAATAAAGGTAATTAAACAACCAAAAAAAGTAACAAAAGATGGTGTATGAGTGACCTAGACAAACGCCCGTCTTGAAGTCACTCATCTGCTAGGTTGGCATGGAAAGCATAAGATGGTAATGTAAGGTCAAAGAAAAGAGAAATGTTACTAGACTTATGCTCAGAAGCTCTTAAATCTAGAATCTAGGTGCTCTCCATGAACAAGGCTGCCAGCGACTGAGCTAATGCATTTTGAGTAGCTCGCAACTGAAGAAAGGATTTACAGTCCTCAATTGATTACCAACAGTCTGTTTGGTATTGAAAGGCTTACTACCAAGGTCAACATGAGCATTTTGCTTAGTCATATCATGATGCAGAGACTGAAGAGATCCATACTAATTTTTTTCTCATTTTTGGAATAAGTATACAATCTGAAAGCAACTGACCAAAGCACAGATTGGAAGGATCAAATCACAGATCACAAAACTGATATGAAAATTGCAGATTTCATCAGCACTGTAAAACCGATGTCTGGAAATCTGCTATCAAAGAGGCAGTTTGAAGGGGCATCTGGAAGAAGAACATAGGTGAAGGCTGAAAAAGAAACCAATCTGGGCAGATATGCACTTCAGCAGTATGGCAAACCCAGATCCAGAGAAATCAACTAGAAGCAAACCTAAACCTGTCAGCAGAAAAAGAAAAAAAAAAAAAAAAGTGGAACTAAAATCTGATCAGAAAGTGGATGAGCAGTGGAGAAACTGGAAAAGTCTAAGAAGTATACTGTATTCTGGAAGAAGTCAAATCAAAGAAAGAAATTGGAAAACTGGAAAGCTTAGGTGAAGCTGGTCTGGAAGGACAGGAAGAAATATGTTCTGAAAAAAACAGATCAATTCTGATGGGCCAAAAACATAAAACCATGAGCAGTGTTGATGACAGCAGGTCGTCTTCCCTATTGTGAGCATCCAGATTCAACAAAGACCAGAAAACCAACACATGTTGATACTGGAAGAACTTGCTGGTTCTTTATTTTTCTGATAAATGATATTGCTTGTTTCCTGAGAATCCAGAAGAAGACCTCACTACATGGGAGCAAACATGCAGAGGAACACCATAGCCATGCTGCTAGGAGTGGATGTGACAGAACACAAGGATCTCTACAGAAAAGCTTTTATGGCAATGCAAGAAAAGGTTATTTGTGGTCAGGGACACCAAAAGAGGAGGAAGAGTGGAAGACAGCAGATCCGACATGAGAAGTTAAGATTCTCTCATGGGAACTGGGAAGGAAGAGGGACACAAGGCTCTAATACCGTGGTAATTTTCAGGGTAATTGTTATTCTCCTAGATATTTTCTTCTACCTTGATATAGATTGCCATTATTGTTCATTTGCATTTATAACCTTCAGATTGGTATATTACAATTTATACCCTAATACTATTTACAATTTGCTCCTCAACAATTTCCAAAACAAACTATCATGGAAAGAAATGTCGTTTTCCCTCTGTCATTAACAGAAGCCCTCTCCTAGCTACAAAACCATCTAAATGCTCCCTCCCTTCTGAGAATAAAAATTATGGTCCTAATACTGAGAGGATATTGTTCTTATTTAATAATTTTATAACTCTGAACTCCAAAAAGAAGGGATCCAATCATAATGAACAATATTGGTTGGTTTTATAAGGTATTAAAGATTCAGAATATCCAGTCCTATTTTCTGATGCAAACAAAAGAATACCATGAGGTAGCCAAGTAATTTTCAATAAGAAGAAAGTGCACATAAAGAATTGGAATGAGCACGTTGGAAACAAATTTTATGAAAAATTTGATACTAATTAAAATTCAAATCATTGTTACAACCCATGGATATGCATTGTGGAGCAAAGTGGGTTTGCATAGTACACTTATTTTTCTAATTTCACATAAGCTCTTTTCTTGGTTAGAAATTATTTGAAGATTATCAACTTGCATCTGAATGCTAAATGCTCAAGAAATGGTTTATGACAACCAATGTAAAAGCAAGACAATAATAATTTCGTCTTACCTGTCATTTTCTTCTTTCACAGATTCAGATGGATAAGCTGCAGCATTTACCTGTATTTCAAGTTCAGTGGTACTATTATCCACTCTTAACTGACAGAGAATAAAAAACTCAGAAAATAGTGGGAACACCTTTTCATCATTAGTATGGTTCACATTTTCAGTGCTCTCAAAGTCATGGCTTGAGTTCTTCTTCTCAATGCATATTGCAAGCTTGAAAAATATGAAGCACAAAAACTGAAATTAGAACATTTTATTAATCAAAAGTTAATCAATATGATTCTTTTATATATTCAATACCAATAAAAATAGGAAAGAATACCACTATTTACAACAACAACAACAACCAAGCCTTATCCAACTAGGTGGGGTCGGCTATATGGATCGGCTATATGGATCATTTTACGTCATTGGGCTCTATCTCCTACTATATCATCATCTATACTTAAATTTTTTATTTTTTTTTATTGTTGCTAACCAAGTCTTTTTTTGGTCTTCCTCTTCGTTTGATATGCGTATTTATCATAGTTTCACATTGCCTAACTGGAGCATTTATTAGTCATCTAAGTACATGTCCGTATCATCTTAAACGTGTCTCTTTGAGTTTTCCCTCAATAGATGTAACTCCTACTTTCTCTCTAATGCTCTCATTTATTATTCTATCCATCCTCGTATGTCTACACATCCACCTTAAAATTCTCATCTCTACAAATCTCATCTTCTGCTTATATATTCAAGTCATAGCCCAACATTTAGCACCATATAACATAGCAAATCTAACAGTTGTTTTGTAGAACTTTCCTTTAAGTTTTATAGGTACTTTACGATCACATAAAATACCCGACGCTCTCCTTCATTTCAACTATCCTGCTTGTATTTTATGTAAGACATCTCTCTCAATCCCTCTATCATTTTGCAAAAATGATCCTAAATACTTTAAACTCTCAGTTCCAGACAATTCATCATCTCTTATCTTAACAATTATCTCATTACGTCTAATATTACTAAACTTAAATTCTATATATTCTGTCTTTACTCTACTAAACCAAAAATCTTTCACTTTTAGTATTTTTCGCCAAGATTCTAGTTTAGCATTTACTCCTTCACGTGTTTCATCTACCAAAATAATATCATCTACAAACAACATACACGACGATACTATGTCTTGAATGTGTCCAATAAGTTCGTCCATGATTAGTGTAAAAAAATGAGGACTTAGAGTTGATACTTGATGTAACCCTATCTTTATTGAAAATGCTTCAGTTAATTTGCCTAAAGTATTCAGTCTAATCGTTAACACCTCTTTTTCTAAAATTCTCCATATAATTTCTCTTAGGACCTATCATAAGCTTTTTCTAAGTCAATGAATATCATGTGTATCTTGTTTTTGCCCCGATACTTTTCAATTAGTTGTCTTAGAAGATGTATAGCTTCTATTGTCGACCTTCCAGGCATGAACCCAAATTGATTTTCGGTCATCATGTCTCCTTCCTTAATTTTTTTTCTATTACTCTTTCCTAAAATTTCATGGTATGACTCATTAGTTTTTAATCCCTATAGTTTACACAGTTTTGTACGTCTCCCTTGTTCTTATATAAGGGAACTAGAGTACTTATCCTTGATCGGGCATTTTTTTGTTTTCAATATCATGTTAAATAATTTTGTAAGTCACTCAATACCTTATTTCCCTAGGCACTTCCATACTTCTATCGAAGTATCATCTGGTCCAACGGCTTTTCCATTATGCATCTCATTTAAAGTTTGTTCTACTTCTGAAGTTTGAATTCTACGATAAAAATTTAAATTTCTATACTCATTTGACCTACTTAAATTACCTAAGTTAAGTTGGTCACCTAAATCTTCATTAAAAAGTTGATGAAAATATCTCTTTCACCGCTCTTTTATTTCTCCATCGTTTACTAGTACTCTATTGCATTCATTTTTAATACATTTTATTTGGGTAAGATCTCTTGTCTTCCTTTCTCTCACTTTAGTCATTCTATAAATGTCTCTTTCCCCTTCTTTTGTATTCAGTTTTCGCTATAATTATTCAAATGTTTCATTATTTACTTCATTCATTATTTTTTTAGTCTCTTTCTTGGCTAATGTATATTTTTTTAAGTTTTCCTCATTCTTACAGATATATAATTCCTTATAAGTTGTTCATTTTCCCTTCACTTTCTCTTATACTTTCTCATTCCACCACCAAGATTCCTTTCTTGGTGGTGCATGCCCATTTGACTCACTGAGTACACTCTTAGCTATTATTTTTAACTTTGATACCATCTTATCCCATGTTGTATTGGGGTCACTATATATTTTTCCTAATGCTTGTACTCCTCCTACCTTCTCCTTAAATATATTTTGTTTCCCATCCTTTAACTTCCACTACTTAATTCTAGGAGTCGTATATATTTTCTTTCTATTGATACTATGTTTGAAGCGTATGTCCAACCTTACTAACCTATCTTGGGTAGTTAAGCTTTCTCCAGTATGATTTTGTAATCTTTACAAATCTTTCTATGCATCTTCCTAACTATAATAAAGTCAATTTGCGATTTATTATTCTCGCTTTTAAACGTGATAACATGTTCTTCTCTTTTCTTAAAATATGTATTTGCTAATATAAGGTCATATCTTATCATCAAATCCAATATAGTTTTTCCTTCTTCATTTCCCGTTCCAAATCCATAACCTTCATGTATCATCTCGTATTTCTCATTTTTCACTCCGATATGCCCATTTAGATCGCCTCCTATAAAAATCATTTCATTTAGCGGAATGTTTTGTAATACTTCATCTAGGTCGTCTCAAAATCTTAATTTGGTAGCTTCATCTAATCCTATTTGAGGTGCATATACGCTAATTACGTTCATAGTTTCTTTCGCCACCATTATCTTGAGAGCTATAATTCTATCCCTTTTTCTAACTATTATCCTTTAACGAACTATCTACAATAATATCCACTCCATTTCTTGTTTTACTCTTTCCTGTGTATTATAATTTAAAACCCGAGTTCTCTATTATCTTTGCCTTCTCGCCTGTTCATTTTGTTTCTTATACACATAAAATACTAATTATTCTTCTAATCATCGCATCTACTACCTCCATTGATTTACCAGTGAGTGAGGGTTCCTATGTTTCATGTTCCAAATATTATACAATTCGTTTTCTTATAATATTTAATCTGTGTGAAAACTCTTGTCTATTTAACACTACATTTAAGTTCTCATTGGAGAT
>JBBUKS010006286.1:0-12601 GCA_038050645.1 Hedychium gardnerianum | reverse complement strand
AGGAAATTTGGTGTATATCATTCATGGTTTTGAATATACCAATCACTCCATCTAATGGGTATCTCTCAAGGGCAAAGTAGAATATAGATCTTTCTATGACTTCTTTTTGCCCATACACTAAGATATATCTTTTTTGTGTGTGTCTTCCAATTTGTTAAAGTAAATATTCCCACATTGCTTATTAGACTATTAGTTACTCTGTTGGGGGCTTATATACGTTGGACCTATTTGTACATACTATAAGTTGAGACTATTAGTTATTCTGTTGGGGGATTATATATGTTGGAACTATTTATTCCTAGTATAAGTTGAGAGGAAGAAACTTTTTATTTTAAGAGAATACACCATATGTGTTTATAGCCATCGACATAACTGATATACTAAAAACTGGGTAAATATACAATTAGGTAAATTTAGACCAGGCAATATTGGAAATGGCCATAAGACTAGGGAATATGGAAAGCATTTAAGACTAAGTGATACGAAGAAAAGACATATTTTTCTTTTTCTAGCACTCCTCTTCGAGCATAGATATCCATCATGCCTAAAGAGTGACTTGGTAAAGATGTCAATTGTTTGTTCTTCTAAGAAGTGTATAGTTTCTAATCTTCTTAGATATTACACATATTGAATAAAGTTACAACTTACTTTATTATGTTTTGTGTCCATGGAACACTGGATTGTTTGTTGCAATGCATATCTATTGATTCTGTAATGTTAAAGCTAAATTCTTCCAGGATATTTATACACATCATCTCATATGCTGTATGTGCCATTGCTATGTATTTCGCTCCAACACTAGATTATGTTCTCACATTGTGCTTTTTGCTCTTCCATGTTACAAGGTTGCTTGTATTTGGTCCAACATACGCAACATCTCTAATATTTAAGTCTTTATGCTTCTTGTATAGTAAACCGTTTCTTGAACACCCCTTAATTCTTAACCTTTGCCTTCCAATGACAATACTTAGGATGATGCTCGAATTGGCTTAGCGAATCCACTGCAAATAATATATTTAGCTTGCAAAGGATATGCCTAGTCTCCTAATATCTGTAAGCCTTTTTCCTATGAGTATTTGATAAGGAGAAATTGCTTTAATCCTGTCGCCCCCTGACCACAAATTATGATTTATTCAAGCATACCTCTTGTAAGAGATCAATCACATTTTATTTAAGACAAGTATGGTTCCTCTAAAAAGTATATGGCCTTCTCAGATCTTTGCTAACATATTTTGCTTCTGTTTGGCATCCATGATAGGTTGCACATCTCTTCCTATATAAATATGTCATCAACATAAATTGCTAAATTAGGATACTGGTAGTAGTGTGCCAAAAATTGAATGGTTTGCTTTGTTATACTTGAGACCTACTTGCATATTTTCTTGAGAAAACTTCTCAAACCACATTTGAGGGCTTTGTTTGAGACCATAAAATGCCTTTTAAGTTTACATACTTTAGGCTTCCTTGAGCAACATAAAAACATAAAATGCCTTTAAGTTTACTCTTTCTCCCTTTTACTTGCATGTTCTCTCTTTTATCTTTTTCTCGTCATTCTCTTCTTTTTCATGTCATTTGGCAAAGAAGATATTGTAACTTAACACATCTCCCCCCCCCCTCTCTTTTGTCATGTGTTCCCTTTGATCTTTCAAATTCATTCTTGAATTTTAATCTAAGTTTTGTTTGTCTAAATTTTTTTTTCATGCCATTGTTTTCAAATTCTTGCAGTGTCTTAAATTTGAAGGGTCTTAAGGTAAGGAATTCATGAGATGCTTGTATGCCCCAAAAAAATCAAAAACAACATACACCTAATATATCCACGTGTCTCATTTTTACATTTTACTTAAGAGGTTCACATGATTATTTTTATACTCCAACTAGAGGGGTGGTTTTGGAATTAATAGCTACAAGGTGCTTATTGGGCTGACAATTAGTATCACCAACATATGTATTGTGTAACTATCAATTTTCTAATCAATTGAATTACTGTTTTCCTCTTAGCTATACCACTCTCATTTTGATAGGCTGAATCAAATAAAGAATTGCAGCAACTAAGGGGTGAAGTCAAGGAATCCGAGAGGACGGTTCAGGGATTACGGGATCAAATTAATACACTTGAGTCCAGACTTCACTCTTCTATGTTGCCAGCAGTTACATATATGGAGGAGTGTACAGAACATGAAAAAGTCATTTACCTTATTGGCGGTTATAATGGTAGCTCTTGGTTGTCAACATTTGAATCTTTTTCTCCATTGAATGACAAACTAGTTCCCCTAAAACCAATGAGCTCTGCACGTTCATATGCTTCTGTTGCAACATTGGATGATAATATCTTTGTTTTGGGTGGTGGTGATGGCAATTTGTGGTATAAAACAGGTGCTATTTTGTGTGCTTTTTGATGAATTTTAAAAATATGTATCACAAGCCATTGATTCTTTTTTACTTGATGAAGTTGAGTGTTACAATAATAGGAAAAAAGAGTGGACTTCATGTCCTGAACTGATTCGTCCAAAAGGGAGTCTTGCTTGTGCTACTTTAGACAACAAGATATATGCTATTGGAGGAGGAGATGGAGTTTCGTGCCATTCTGAGGTTGAGATGTTTGATCCGATGCTTGGAAGGTGGATCTACAATCAGTCAATGCTTCATAAGGTATGTCGTAAAGGTGCTCATTTCCTTTGTAGCACTTCCATTATCAATGGTCATATCGGAATTTCTTTTTTAGCTCCGAACGATGCTACATTAATGTGTTGTTTTTCCTTGTGTCTATTTTTCTGGTATATTTTTAGATAATTTTAGTCAATCATTTTAGCATAACTATTCCCATTCTTGTTAAAGAGATTAATATCTTAGAGAAGGGAAAATAGAACCAAAGAGCCACACTCAATTATGTTCTTGTTGAAACTTCAAAAATTTCATTTGTTGATTTAAAAATCACTCAAAGCCTGGTTATTATGAATTCTTGGACTAGATGCTTGGCCCTGAGGTCATCTTATAAAATAAGCAACAACTGAATAATATCCTAGACCGTGGAAGGTAATAATCCTGTAAATTAACATCTCATTTATCATAGGTGATGTTACTATTTGGGATTGAACCCATCGTTGCATTTACAGTTGGGAATGGCGTGGCTGGGCCAGGCATGGCCCAGGCCTGAATTGGCTCGATAAGAGCATGTTGGACCAACCACAACCTAACTCACATCGATTGGGCCATGCTCGTGCCAGCTCAATTTGAGCCAGGGTCAGACCTAGCCTTAGGCCGGGCCCAAGGGCGTACTGTGCAGGCCGAATCATAGTTGTGAAAAGCACGCGCCTGGCTGCGCCTAGGTGCAAGGCGCACCATTTGCGCCTGGGCAGTGACCCAGGCGCAGAACTTGAATGAAGCCCACTTAAGTGTGCGCCTTTTGAGAGGTTAAAGCGCGCTTAAGGCGCGATTTTCCTCGTCTTATTGAAGTTTTAAATATTTTTTTAAAGTCCAACTCATACCTTTAATTATCTTTTAAATTAATTAGTTTGCATTAACTTGCATGCATGCAGTACATTTTTACTCTTCCTCTCCCCTAGAAAATGAACATCAACCTTCCTTAGTCCCTTGCAAACTTATTTCACTATTTTCTCTTGTGTGACTCTTCCTCTCCCCTAAAAAATCAGCATCAACCTTCCCTCCCTTCTCAAACGTGAACTCTTCTCTCACCTACAACATCAACATAGGTCGTTTGGATTTGGCTACACTTTCTTGCTTTTCTCCTTTTGTTTCATTATAACGGTATGTTTTTTCCTCTCAAGTTCATAAGTTTTCTTATTGGGTTTGTTTTTTTTTCTCTCACATAATCAAATTGTAAATTTTAGTTCAAAATTTACATTCTAATGATTTTGTTTTTTTGTACCTCACAAATTCAAATTGTAAATTAGTTTAAAATTTTCATTTCACTAATTTTGATTTTTCTTTATAAATCTCAACCTTGTAAAAATTTATAGCCAAAGCGTCTTACTTGGGTAAGGTAAGGCGCGCGCCTCACCTTGCGTCTAGCGCCTTAGGTCCCACAACACCTATGCGCTTTTGAGCGTCTCATGCCTTAAATAACTATGGACCGAACTATCCCAGGCTTGTGGATCCATTTTTATTTTTAATTTATTTTTATAAACTATTACAAAATAATAAAAATTTCAGAAAAATTGGAATTTACTATATATGTATATGTATATATTGGTGGGCTAGGCTTGGCTCGTGGGCAATGCTAGGCCCAATCTTGTGTCATGTCAAGCATGGCCCAGATTCGTGCTGTGCTGGCCTAGGTCATACGTGCCGTGCTTGGCACGACCCAAATCATGCTGGACTGGCCACAACCAACCCAGTCCAATAAACACCTCTGGTTGCATGTTCCCTTCGCTGCTGCTAAAGCTGAAGCGCTATACATTTTAGTTGAGAAGAATCACCATTGGAAGTTTGAATTCGTTATCTACAATGTCTAAGGCTCACTCGGCTTTGACCAAATCTTGCTTACAGTAATTCTATCAGAACTTGTCAACCACAAGATTGGACCTATAATCTCCTTAAGTTTGTGGGTATGGATCAAGTCATATCAGATGGGTTTGTTCAAGAAGCTCTTAGAATATGAAAAGGTTGACAGGAAATTGTCAGTGTTCACACATAATATATTTGTTATCACCCTTAAACTTTTAGTAGTTTTCGTTCACCTCTCTTTTCCTTACAATATTTTGTGTTTTTGGACAGCCGAGGCATAGTAGTGCATGCATATTATAACAAATTACCTTTCGATCTTCCGATGATTCACTCAGTTTTTTGCCCAAATCTAACCGGCATATGTGATCCATTGACCAATTGGTTTTTCCAGCGATTTGCTACTGCTGCAGTTGAACACAACAGAATACTGTATGCTGTAGGTGGATACGATGGGAAAGGTTATTTGACGTAAGTTTTTCTTACAACTATTATGTTTGAACTGATGATGTAATTAAGCACTATTTGCTATACTACCATTCCACTGTCAGTCTTTAATGACTTCAAAATGTTGGAAATTTGAAGTATCCTTTATGTAATCAAAGGTTATGTAGGCCATTGACCTCCTTTGACAAACATTTATAATTTTTTGGCAATTGCAACATCCAATCTCATCAGTAAACGAGATGAAAACCAAATATATTTGCTTTCCTATGGATTGCGGATAGTAAATCAAACAATTTTTTATTCTTTTTGCTTCGTCTTTAGGACTATTTATTGTTCTATCCGGATGTGCTTTTCAAGATGTAATCTTCAAGAATTCTGCAATTTTCCAATTTTCTTTTCTTTTAAGCTGAATTAGCTGACCTAGGTGAGTTTGACTTGTCCAGGTCAGTTGAAAGATACGATCCGCGAGAAGGTTACTGGAGCAGGTTCGCGAGCATGAATCTCAAAAGGGGATGCCACTCATTGGCAGTCTTCGAAGACAAAATGTGAGAAGCTACAAGGTATGTTTCTATCAACAACCGGATGCGCTGACCATATTCTTTTCTTGTTTAAGCTATGCCATGGGAGGTTTCAACGGGGAGACGATGGTGTCGAGCGTTGAAATTATGGATCCCCGACTTGGTTCATGGATGATGGGAGAGCCAATGAACGTCCCTAGAGGATACACCGCTGCAGCCATGCTAGGTGATGCAATATTCGTCATCGGAGGTCTCCAAACCACCAATGACATTTGGGACACTGTAAGTTGCACAATATAGTCTCGCACAAATGTGAGTCATCCTCCAACATATCGAACAAACCGAGTTTTCTACTGGTGATAGGTGGAGTACTGGAAGGAAGGGAGCGGTTGGACCATTTGCCAATCCAAGACATTGGGAAAGAGGTGCTTTTTATCGGCCACCTCCCTGTAAATAAGTCGATCGCGATACCGAAGCTTCTTTTGAATCTTGTTTAGAACATGCGTTTCTTTTGGAGTTTCTTTTGTTTTCCTGCTAGGCAACAGATATGAGAATGCTAATTGTAGGCAAGACTGTGTATCCTTTCAGGGCCAACTTGCCAAAATTAAGGTTGGTGATGATGGTCATTACTTGTAATGACTTTTTCTATCAATATAGTTGAAATTGCCATTAATGTTTTGGTGATGATGCTGTAATTCCCCCTCGCGTTTGGATCGACTTGACCTGAACCGGTCTCGGACCGGTTTGGGTCAGATGCCAAATTCGATCGAAGTAATGAACCGGTCGCGGTTTCCTGACCCGACTCGATCTATAAGCGGAGGAGTCGAGAAGAGACCGTTGGTGCCTTCTTGTAAGCTCCGCCGCTCTCTTTTATCTTCCTCGCGGACGGTGCCGTTCCCTCCGCCTCGTCGTCTCGCTCCGACCGATTGCTTCCGATTTGGTTGTCTCACTGGTGATCAACCACCATGGCGTCGGCTTATACCGCTCTCCTCCCCTTGGCCCCGCTCCACCGGATCTCCCCCGTCAGCGGCGCACGGAGGTCGTTCCCCTGCCCCAGGAGCCTGTGGAGATCTAGGGTTTCGATGAGCGTTTCGGTTGGATCCAGATCCTCCGTAGCCAATGACGCCCTCTTCCAGGATTACAAGTCATCCACTGCCTTCTTGTTTCCTGGACAGGTAACTTGATGCTGTCTACCCGCTTTATCTCTTTTTGTTTTTTCTGGATTCCTTCATACCTGTGGCGGAATAAATTTATGTAGAATTTTTCTTTTTGAGACGCGTAATGTTAGGAAAAAACACTGAATTAACAGGGTATAGTTTTCCGGAATGTGGACTCGAGTCGTTCAAAGAGTCTATATCTCCAACAGATATGTATGTGAATGAAAAGTTTCTTCCAATTAAAACCTTTTAATTCCTACTGTTTGATCACCATGGTGATATTCTGATTTTGTTAAATCTATAATTTTGTTTTATCTCTCTCTAAAATATACTTTCAAATATATATATATACACACACACAGACATGGGCCGTTCATCTGTTTTATCACCAAAGGAACTACATAGAGTATGACAGATGCTTTGGTTCAAAATTGTTTCTGACTGCCAACCTATTTCCAGATGTTCCAGATATCCCTGTTGTTTTTGTCATACTAGATTTTTTTTGCTAAAACTCTTCTTGGTAGGGTGCACAAACTGTTGGAATGGGTATTGAAGCCCAGAACGTAAAAGAAGCTGCTGAATTATTCAGGAAAGCAAATGAGATACTTGGGTATGCAACCATCTTTAAGAGCTTCTCCCAAATAATCTCTAACTTATGATTTTATTCCTTTTGACTTAGTTTTGATCTAGTGGATGTTTGTGCAAATGGACCAAAAGAGAAGCTTGATTCAACAGTTATAAGCCAGGTATGGGAATGCAGAAATGTGTATGCAACCATAAGCTGGTCATTAGAGGTTCATAGTAGTGCTAGATTGCACTTCCATAAATAAACGTCTCATTTTTCTACTCTGAATTAAGCAGCTTTACACTTCATTAAATTATCTGCTATGTAGTCATGGAATACTTTTACCGTATATTCAAAAGATGATTTGCTTGTCATTTCAATCAAGAAAATTACTCAACAGTTTGTGATAAAATTATATACAGCCTGCCATTTACGTCACTAGTCTAGCTGCTGTTGAAGTATTGCGAGCACGTGAGGGAGGCCAGAATATAATAAATTCTGCAGACGTTACTTGTGGCTTGAGCTTAGGCGAGTATACGGCCCTTGCATTTGCTGGTGCATTCAGGTATTTTAGCTAGTGTATATCTTCTGGTTTGTTTATGTCTCTGCCATTTATTTTTTTGACTGAGTTTATTATTCTCCAGTTTTGAGGATGGTCTCAAGCTAGTCAAACTAAGAGGAGAAGCAATGCAGGTTGGTGTTTAAATTCAGAATGATATGCTAAACTATTTCCTTTTCTAGCTACTGTAATTTCAAGAAAATACTTGCTCTTGGCCTCTTTTTCTGCTCAGGATGCAGCAGATGCTGCCAACAGTGCTATGGTAAGCATCATTGGACTAGACTCTGACAAGGTTCAGTTGTTATGTGATGCTTGCAATGAAGAAGTCGATGAGCAAAATAAGGTTCAGATTGCAAACTTTTTATGCACGGTATGGTTTAGACCCAATGCCTTCTTTAGTATTTTGAAAACTCTTTGAACATCACCTCTAATGTAGAACATATGAAGTGCAGGGTAACTATGCTGTTTCGGGAGGGCTGAAGGGAATTGAAGCAGTTGAAGCTAAGGCAAAGTCTTTCAAGGCTCGGATGACGGTCAGTGCTTTTTAGTTTCTTATCATTTTGTAGCACAATCGTCAATTTTCTTGAATGTTCAGCACATTGTTCTTATCTCAGGTATGTTTTTTTATTACCTCCTTATCATGCTTGAGGAAAGAAATTTTTGTCAAATGGGTCTATAGCTAAGAATAAGATCAATTCTTTTTTTTCTTCAAAATTAAGTAGCTTAATTCTACTTTGTCTGAATTTATGGTTATGATGTTGGCTTTGATGTTATTACACACTTCAAACTACTTCACTGACATCTTTTTATTAATTTTCTATTTTCCTTGACATTATTTTTTTGCAAATGATTTTATTGCGTTAGGGACATGCTTACTTATCCATAATACTTATTTACAAAACTAAGATTAGTTAGTGCATGAAAATATATTTGTTTAAGGTCTATTGTTTCGTTCGTCAACAAATATAAATAAATTGGGTAAAAAGTTAACTTTTATTGCGTCAACCAAACTGGCATTGACATGTTTGTATCATCCCTAGCTTAAATTCTTTCTCAACTTTGTGAATGAAAATGCAGCAGTCCAGCCCTAGTTATCTAAACCAGACTGGGAGTCAACAAATTAGGTTAGATGACATACCTATGAGGAGGCTAGGAATCACAACTTATGAGATTTATCAAAATAATAGATCTACCAGAAGCAAACATATATTGATCAAAAAATCATAATTCACTTAATTAATGCCTAGTATTAAGACATGGCTGTTCTTCTGATGTCTCACCTGGCTGACTGATTCAATTTTGGTTTCTTGATTTTTCATTTTGTGAGTATACCCCGGATGTCACTTGGTCTTTTGTAGTTTCATACCTTATATAACTCCATGGTGTAATTTGAAAATCTCGATTACAATTGGTTTCATTCCAGAGAATCTTGCTGAATCCTTCCGTTTTTTGCTGAGTGTTGATGTTGATTGAATCTGCACTAAAACCAAATAAATCATCCATCACCAGGTACGACTTGCCGTTGCTGGTGCCTTCCATACAGGCTTTATGGAACCCGCCGTCTCCAGATTAGAAGCTGCACTAGCATCAACAGAAATCAGAACTCCTAGGATACCAGTTATATCCAATGTGGATGCCCAGCCACACTCTGATCCCGATACAATCAAGAAAATTTTGGCTCGACAGGTCTCATTGTTGGCCTTATCTTTACACTATTTACAACTTGAAAAGATGATCCTTTTTAGCCTTATCGAACCAATTCTTGTTACTTCAGGTCACTTCACCCGTTCAGTGGGAACTAACTGTGAAGACTCTGTTAAGCAATGGGCTGAAGAAAAGCTACGAATTAGGACCTGGAAAGGTAATCTACACCAGAAGAACACAATCGTCTTAAACTTTTCAAGACGCATTTTAAAAAAAAAACAGTTTTTTGTCCTTGGAACTAAAGTTTCATGTTCCCAAAATCGTCTTAAACTACGAGCTTCATCAGGTCATTGCGGGGATCGTGAAAAGAATGGATAAATCTGCTGAGATCGAGAACATCAGCGCTTGATAAGTTCTTGCGACCTTAGTAGACGACGAGTGCTAATTTCTGCTTCCATGGTAGGATTAAGTATCAGATGTTCAGTTTTTGTACGAGTTTGAACAATAAGGTACTTTAAACACGGTTATTTTCCCCCTTTTGTCCATGTTCTTTTCCCCTCACTTGCCTGATCAGGGAATTTGTATGTTTTACTAAACGCCAATTATGAAGAACACTTGTTTCAGAAAATGTCAAAAACATTGCCTTTAAATTACTTAGCAAAGCAATTTGTGTGCGTGTAGTTTAATTATAAAAATAATAAAACAATTCATTAAGACATTAATTATTCTCAAATTTTATAGAATTCCTTATATAGATTCCAATAACATCCTTAAATACATTACTAATCGATGTGATTATCCCAACTCAAATACATTATATCTATTCATATTTAAATTTTATCTGAATTAAAAATGAAGTTTTTCTGCCCCAAACCAAAAAATACATATGCCCTTAAGCGCGGACTAGACAATTACTACATCCACGAGAGCTTTATTCGTAAAATGTTACTCAGAGACAAAACGACCAAATGAGTTTCTTTAATTTCTGAAAGCAAAGACAGAATTGAAGTGTTCCCAAAAAAGCATCTCTTGCTTACAAATGAGGAAACCAAATGAAAGGCTACTACTCGTAAGCATCATTTAAGCACTCTCTGTGACGGGGTACTCGAACACCACTTCTTTTCCACAAAGCTTCCGGTAAACCCCTGTAAAAGTTTCCAACTTGTATTCAGTGTTGTTACGCTCCTTCGGATCCAAGAAAATCTGATGGGAAAAATGTAGTCTTTTCATAAGAACATTTTGACCATAACTGAAGAAAGTGAAGTGTTCAAGGAACAGATGCAAAAAGAAAGGAGTAAACTGGAACTAAAGAACAAGAGCTGATCACTAAGTAAGCAATGTTTATACCTTTATGATTTTGGAGCCATCCAGACGATATCTGATGCGCTTTCCTACAATTTCAGCAGGGTACACTACATCTTCCAGGATGGCATCGTGGACGGCAGTGAGGGTGCGGGAGCGAGGGCGCACGACGGCAGAACCTTTCTTTGGTGGCTTCAGTATCCTCCGGGTAGCGATAAGTACTACATCCTATCAGACAAATAAATAGTTAACTAAAAGTTGGCAGATGCTTAAAAAAGAGCCAAACATGCATTTAGGATCCCAGAAGCTACAATCACATTGTTACAGAAGAAACTATAACACATATTTTTTGGTTCATGGATGGCTTGTTGCGAAATCACGGGAATAATCAGGAAGAAAATTTTCTAATTGAGAATCAAGAATACAGGAACATAGCATTGATCTACGGTGTCCTACATTATGGCAAACACCATTCATCACACATCAAAAAACACTTAGCAGGAGATGATCTCAGTTCTTAGTGATTATACAAAGCACCAATAAAATGTCAGCATTGAACAGAACAACGAATAGTTATCAATGTTAAATCTTATAGTTAGTCAATTTGATATAAACATCTTCAATTAATCGACTTAACAGCAAACAAAGACTTGCATGAGATTTATTGAAATGAAGTATCTAAGTCTGTTTACCTTCCCACTGAACTTCTTTTCCAGTTCTCTAACTAGCCTCATATGAATCTTTTTGTAGGCTTTACGCAGTCTGTATGGAATGTGAATAACAACAGCTTTCTTGTTGCCAGCCATATCGATTTGCCTGTACAAAACCATAAAACTTATATAAAATAAGCATATCAGCAAATTCACAATACAAAATTTGGAAAGGCCCACATGATTGGCATAACAAACTTACACTGCTGAATTAATGTAAAGATCCTTCAAGTCACTCTTCAACTCCTGGTTCCCATTCTCCAGATCAAAGAATGCCTGCAATGAACGTGAACAGTTTTCTTGGGATCTCGACATAAATATCAGAACAACACGATATGAAAGATTAACAACTAGCCTGAGCCACAGTGTCTTCAAACTCAGTCGGTTCCGCACCCTTATCCTTTAGGATCTTCTTCCTCGCGGTAAACATTCTTCCTAATACTTACTAGGCCTGCAAATGAATGGAATCCGAGATATTAGCTTTGAACTGTGTCATCCCCATGTCATAATAATATAAATTCATCTCTCAACAATTAAGTGGGATTAAACACCCAAAAACTAAAATAATAAAATGTATTGTTGATCAATGAACCATGCAAGATGCTACGAATGAAGAAATTAGAAAGCGAGAAGCACTGCTAGATTAAAAGGAATAAACTTTAGGACTAAAAGGATATTTCAGAAATAGAACACTATAATATTATCACCTGTATAAAGAGATTTAAGGGAAGAACTAACAGCAATACCAGAAATTTATAGGTGGAACAAAAAAATATATAGCAAATATTAGATTGTGAAGATAAAACAGCCAGATCGATGTAAGGCGAGCTTGTGATTTGGATTAGCAACGACAGAGTAGTAAAATACTCAATGCTGCATCAATGAATAAAAATAAAGAATGCAGAATCCGAGGAAATAGAGAACAACCAGAAGAAATGGTAAAGACTTGGATCGAAACAGATAATAAGAATTGCGATCGAGCGAGATCTACCTTGCTACCGAAGACCAGAAGGAGGAGAAAGAGCGAGAACGCCGCCGCAACTCGACTAGGGTTTCGTAACGAGGCGAACCCCGCGACTTTAAATAGGAATCCACACGGGAGCGCCGGTTTACGTGTTTTGTTTGATGGAAGAATCTGAACCGTTCGATGACACAAAAAAGGCTGGCCGTTAGATTAAAATCGGAAGTAATTAATAAATCACTAATTGAAAATAGTTTAGATACTAGGGAGTTAACAT
>JBBUKS010006209.1:0-10028 GCA_038050645.1 Hedychium gardnerianum | reverse complement strand
GCATAATGATGACTTGGATCGTCTCTTACAAGGAATGTAATGATAGGTTGATATTCCTAAGATTCAATATTATTGCTTTTGGATTTTTGATATGAAAATGAGGATTTTGTGTTTTGAATTCTAAGACTAAAAAATGAAATAGCAAAGCAAGTATGAAACTAAACCTAATGAACGAAAGACCATGCAAGTAATGAAAATCCTAAACTAGTTAAACTACAATTGTAAAAGAGTTGAAGAAAATACAAAGAAAGCATTCAATGAAACTAAGCATGCAAAAACACCTAGAACAACTAACAAAAATTAACCTAATTGCATTCAAGTGAAGAACAAACATCATGGGACATAAAAACATCTAACTAACAAAGCATTGCAACAATTGAGCTAAAGAAATTGCAAAAACTAGAAACTAACTAATGGAAGAGATAATTCATCAAGCACGTGGTGGCCATGAAGCAATTGAAACATAATGTGTGCAAATTAAACATGGAAGATCATCAATTCAATACAAGCAATCAATATACTCACTCAACATCAACAATCCACACATAAACATGAATAAAACAACCCATCACATATAGACATCACCCAAGCTCGGATGAATCTTCTCTCTCGATCAAAATGGATGACGACAGTTGCGGATGGAGTTTCTCTTCCTCGATCGGAGTGGATGACAAGCGGACACTTCTCTTCGAATCCGAAGAGAAAGGGGACTGCCCCTCATAGCTTGGAATCCCTAAATTCTTGGAGAGATGATGAATTCTCCTCTTCGAATCTGAAGAGAAGAGGGGTTGTGGTATTGCCGGAAAGAGGAGTAGATTCTCCTCTTCGAAACCAAAGAGAAGAAGTGAACTCTCCTCTTCGAATCCAAAGAGGAGAGGGGTTACCATAAAGATGAATCGAAGAGCCTCAGATCCGAGAGCTCCCAAGGTGGTGCTTCCTCTCTCAATAGGGAAAGGGAGACGGTGGATGAAGACCGGTACCTCCTCTCCCAATCGGGAGAGGATGAGCTCGGAATGGAGAAGGGAATCCGACGTGTGAGGTTGAAGGTGAACTCTCCTCTTCGAGACTGAAGGGAAGAGGTGGAGATGGAAAGGAACCGGCGGTAGGAATGGGGAGATGGCCGGAGGAGGAAGAAGCTTGGGCATCGGTTGTGGTTGGCGTGAATCCGTGAGGTGATGAGGAAGGGATGTGGTGGAGGCTTGAGGAGAGGGATGGAGATGAGATGAACAGCCACCAGCGGTGAGGAAGGAGGTGGAGCCGTTGGCCTTGGTGGAGGAGGAGATGGTGGGCGTCGGGTGTTGAGAAGGAGGCGTGTGTTAGAAATGGCATGAGGAAGAAGGGGAGAAGCTCTCTTACCCCCTATTTGAGAGGAGGTGAGGGAAGGTGATGGAAGGGTAAATGATGGGAAGGAGAATTTTAATCCTTGTTTGAGATGGAGTGAGTTATGGAGGGGAAGGGGAGAGAAGGGTAAAGCTTACCCTTGCATGCTCGGGAATTAACAAAATTTCTTACACCCTGATTTGAGGTGTAAGGAAGTGGAAGGAGAGGGAAGGAGAACTCAAAAATATGTTGTTCCAATTTTATCCATTTTTTTTTCTCATATAGGATTATTTTAAAAATGAGAATATTTTTATAATTTTATATATTTAACCTTCATTTTCCTCTATTTCTTTCCAAACAAGGTAACACATATTATGTAATGAATCTTCCCTCCCTCCCAAATAAGAGTAAGATAGATATTTTACTTCCCCTCCTTTCCCCTTCCATTAATGAACCTTCCCTCACCCATCCAAACAAAGGTTAGGGATAAAAAATTAGGGGATATTTCTCCACCCTTGGATGGCTCCAATTTAAATCGACGACCCGGATTCTCTTTAGCTTGGATGAAAAGAGGAGATGTGGATCCAGAGTTTGGGTTGATGGAAGAAGATCCAAATCCATTAGGAGAAGTGGATCCATTAGAGAGTGAAATTGGGTTTGAGATTGAGTTGAGCTTCCCTCTTCCTTGATCCAAATTGAGCTCTTCTTGCTTGAATTTGGATCCACATTGGAGATGAACCTATACTTCTTGGATGAACCTTTGGATGACTTGGTCAAGATTAACAACCTAGATCATCCCGATCTAGATGAATGATTCAAATGACTCCAAATTTCCATTAGCGATCCAGATCGCTATAGATCGAGATAGATGATCAGAATGCTCCAGAATCTCCATCAATGGCCTAGATCGCTTCCCTACAAAACAAAATGCATATTTTTAGATAAAATTTCACAAATATAGGGAAAAAATATATCAAAGCTCAAAATAGACCTCAACTTGTAAAACATGATATAAATCAATAATTAACCATACGAGAGGGTAAAAAATGTCGAATATAAGAGCTATAATAATGTGCTAAAATTCTAGTTATCAGCTTGCCACCTCGATGACAGATAGAGTTTTCCATTGAGTTACTTCCTAGCATAGCTCCAATATCAAAAGCTTCATATCGGATGGCACCAAGAGAACTGAAGGAATTAAAAGTTAAGCTTCAAGAGTTATTAGACAAGGGTTTCATATGTCCTAGTATTTCTCCCTGGAGTGATCTAGTTCTTTTGTTAAGAAGAAAGATGAATCATTGACGCTCTGCATTGATTATAGGAAATTAAATTTTATAATTATCAAGAACAAGTATCCTCTACCTAGGATAGATGATATGTTTGATAAACTTAAGGGTACCTATGTGTACTCGAAGATTGATCTGAGATCAAGCTATCGCTAGTTATGAGTTAGAGATATAGATATTTAGAAGACTGTCTTCCATACTCGGTATATACTTTATAAAATTTTGATAATGTCATTTGAGCTTACCAATGCTCCTACAACCTTTATGGATATGATGAATCGGACATTCCTAAACTATTAGGCCATTTTTTGATTGTCTTTATTGATGATATTTTAATATATTCTTTGTTAGAGGAGGAGCATGAACAATGTCTCAAAATGGGTTTGGAAACAACACGAAAGGAATGCCTATATGCAAAGTTCAGTAAATGTGTTTTCTAGCTTACTTCTATGGGATTCTAGGACATGTAGTTTCTAACAAAGGGATTTCAGTAGATCCTTAGAAGTTGAGGCGGTTGTTAGATGGGAACCACCAAAGTCAGTGCAAGAGATTTGTAGTTTTCTTGGACTAGTCGGTTACCATCGAAGATTTGTTGAAGAATTTTCTAGCATTGATGCACCTTTGATCTAATTGATTAGAAAAGGGGTCAAGTTAACTTGGATTGAGGCTTGTGAAGCAAGCTTTTAGGAGCTTAAGCAAAGATTGGCGAGTGCTCCAATGTTAGTTATTCCCCTAGAGAGGATAAATTTGTTATGTACACGGATGCATCTATCCAAGGATCAGGGGAAGTTTTAATATAGCATGATCGAGTGATAGTTTATGCTTCTCGTCAGCTAAAAGATCATGAGAAAAATTATCCCATGCATGATTTAGAATTAACAACCATCATTTTCCCCCTCAAGATTGGGAGACATCACCTCTATGGTGTTACCTTTGAAATATTCATTGATTACAAGAGTCTAAAGTATCTCTTCACACAGAAAGAGTTAAATCTTAGACAGAGAAAGAGGATGGAGTTTTTAAAAGGCTTTGACTACACTATCAATTATCACCCTAAAATAGCTATGGAGTAGCATATGCATTGAATAGAAAGTCCAGAGGAATATTATCATGTCATAGGGTGAAAGTTACTGAGATAGTCAAATAGTTTTCTGAGTTAGATGTGGCTGAAGTAGGGAAGACACAACGTGGTATACTAGTCTCCTTGATTGGACAGTTCCCATTGGTTGAGTAGATCAAGGAAAGTTAAATGGAAGATCAATATCTCATGACCATGGCGAGTGAGTTGGAGTTAGGCCCGAAGTCAGATGTGTATGGATCTCTTCGATTCCAAAGTAGATTGTGCATTCTTGAGGTACATCCTATTGAGGAAGATCTCTTTCAAGAAGCACATTGATCATTGCAGTCCATCCTTTTGGTACTCGAATGTATCGATCTAAGGCGATCTACTGGTGGAAAGGTATGAAAAGAGATATTGCATATTTTGTAGCTCAGTGTTTAGTTTTGCTAGCAAATTAAGGCAAAACATCATAGACTAGTTGGGTTACTTCAGAAAATTATAGTGCGAGAATGGAAATGAGAACATATTACTATGGATTTTGTCACGGGGTTACTAAGGACTCAGAAGAGACATAATTCGATTTGGTTGATCGATTAACCAAATCAGCACATTTTCTGCCAATTAGTAAGACAAACTCTCCTGACTGTCTGACAGAGTTATATTGTAGGGAGATTACTAAACACTATGGTATGTTATTATTTTTGATTGAGACTCGTGCTTCACTTTGAGATTCTGGTAGAGTTTGCATAATGCGTTGGGTACTAAATTGCGCTTTAACACTACTTTTCATGCTTAAACTGATAGAAAGTTAGAGCGTGCTATAAAAACTCTGGAGGATCTTTTGTGTGCTTGTGTATTAGATTTTGGTGGTAGTTGAGAGGATCATCTACATTTGGTAAAGTTTGCTTATCATAATAGTTACCACTTTGCTATTCAAATGACATCATTTGAGGCATTCTAAGGTAGAGCTTGTAGATCTCCTACCTTATGGAATGAGGTCAGAGAACGTCAACTTTTAGCCCCGCGAGTATTCAACAGGATGTTGAGCTAGTACGGAGTATTAGAAAGAGACTACAAAAAAGTTATACGGATTGTAGATGAAGAATGTTGGAATTCACTGTGGGTGATCATGTGTTTCTCCGTGTTTCACCTAGTAAAGGAATTAAACAATTTGGATTGAAAGGGAAGTTGGCTCCCAGATTCATTGGACCTTTTCAAATCCTAGAATATATTGGTGTCGTTGCATATCGACCTACATTATCCTCAACTTAGTAAGAGAGCATAATGTCTTCCATGTTTCTATGCTATGAAAGTATATTCTAGATCTGACATATGTCCTAGAGGATCTCATAGTTCCATTGCATACTGATGTGACACATGAGAAATTTTTAGTTCGTGTTATATTTGAGAGATGTCCTAAGACAATCGCCTTATGGTATACACTATTTATTGAATAAATAAAGATTTACTATTTGAGTGTACATTCTTAATGTATATGATTGGATCTTAAACTTATTTACTGAATGTCCGTAATACTATTCATATCATGAGAGAACTTGTGATTGGATCACAACTAGTAAGCATCTCTACATGTGTCATTATGAATATATTAAAATATTCCCTAGTCGATGAATAGATGAGTTCGAACATCATTGATTCTGAGAGACTAGCACGTGTTATACTCCTTGGTTTAACCAAGCAGTCTCTCCTCACTGGCTAGAGACATTCGGATATCAAGAGTTAAACGTGGATGCTAGTTAAAGGTACATTGGAGTGACCTGCCATGAGATTTCATATATTTTTTTACATATATGGATATGTTAATGAAGATCTCATTGCAACTTAAGTTCAAGTTTCCTTCAACTTGAGGTATTCAAGTTATCTTGGACATGAAGATTTATAGTTTGATATCTTAAGCAAGCATCTCTTTAGAGGTGTGAACCCGGGATGATTAGGTATAAGTCAAAGTTTTCGAAGATGTTTGGATAGCCCATAGAGGATTCACCGCTCCTTGCAAAAGGAATTGTATACCCTATGGCTACTTGTCAGGATTGTTACTCGAAGTCTTTGGCCAAAGCATCACATGTCAAAGGTATGTACTCTTGGGCGCATGTCTTTAAATCCATAGGACGAGGAAGTATAACTTGGGCTAGGTGAGACATAATCATCCTAGTGGGGACTGACACATAGACCATGTCCTGAACCAAATAGGTATAAGATGAGTGAAAGGAACGAGGTACGACTCACTATAGCTGCTGAAGGGTTCATAATTGGTTCTCAGATCAACCATTAATTTTTCAGTCAATTGGGGGTCATGATGTACTACTAGGTGTCACTCATGATATATTCACAATTAATGGTTAATTAAGAATGACCAACATAGACAATAACCTATTGGGTCACATGCATTATGAGTTTATCCGACTTAAAATGAGTTTGAGAATTAGATTCTCAAATTGAGAGAGACTAAGTCTGGTTGGAACAGACGAAGGGAAAATATAGAAGATATTTTGTCAGAATGGAAGCACGGAAGGACCACCTCTTTTGAAGATAAATTGGATTCTCTTTGGTTTAATTAAGAACCAAGTTGGTTTGGTTTTAATTAAAGATGGTTTGGTTATTGAACCAAGGTGGTTTGGTTTTGAACCAAGATGGTTTGGTCTTGAACCAAACTTAAGGCTAACGAATAAGTTTGTCTTAATGGGTACGAGTTTGGACTTGATCTAAACCTGATAGGAGACATAAATAAAGATCTAGGTTGGAGAGAATTGTGTGCAACCTAATTAAAAACCTAATTGTTAGGTTTTGATTAATACCTCTCCCTCTTCTCTCCTTGCCATTGCCGACCACCAAGGGGAAACCCACCCCATGTGCCACTGTACAAGCTCCGCTGGACAGCCCCATCGGTTGCCCATCCTCTTCCAGCCTGGCACTGGCTTCCAGAGCCAAACGTCGCTGGCTGGAGTAGCCGCCACTGTCGCCCAAGGACGAAAGAGCTGCTGCCCTTTGCTGTCCCGCCACTGCACATCGACCAGCAACCCCTCCGGCCGCCCTAGGTGCCAATCCGGCTAGCAAAGGTTGCTGCCGGATCTCCATCGTCGTCGGACTTGCTGTCCCTCGATGGCAGCGAGCTCTTTGACCTCCGAACAGTGATTTCATCATCGTCATTCGTCTCGTTTCGTACCATCGGGTTGCCTTGTGTCATTGGGTATCAAATTTGAGTTGTGGTCCTCTCTTGGATTGCTTCGTCTCCGATCGTCAGCTAGTACCGAAGACGGAGACACGACTCATGGCTTTGTGAAGCTATCTCGACGAATGCTCGGCGTGGATACGAATAGAGGCGAGACTTGATAACATCTCTTGTTGATGCCCTTTCCACTCCACATTATATGGCAGGTATAATTTAGTTTCGTAAAATTTTTATTATACGATTATGTCTTGCATGTGTGTATCATGTATGTGTGAGATGCGTGTGATGTAATAATTTAGATTATTATTTTTCTTTCACTGCGCATTTACGAAATGTGTCCTTGCACGCATCCATCGGGCTCCCCAACAGTGGTATCAGAGTCTGATCGTGCTTCGACATAATCGCAAAATTATTTTACGAGTCATAGTTGGTTGTAAATTTAGATTTGGAAAGTTTCCTAATTTATTAAGAAAACCTAATTTTGGATTTTTTTAAAATAATTTAGGAATTCCAATTTTGGAAAGATTCCGCATTAATTAAAAATATTTTAATTACATTTCCTAATCCGATTAGGAAATTTGAAATTAGGAAATTGTTTCTAATTAAATAGATTTTCTTAATTAGAAATTATTTCCTAAATAAAATATGTAATTAAATTTGAAAAATTATTTCCTAATTTAATTAAGGAATCTTGATTTACAAAAATTAGATTTTTAATTCCAAATAAAATCTATGACAACTATAACATTAATTATGTCATGTCATGATTAGGTGCATTAATTATGTCATGTCATGTCATTTGTCATGATTAGATGCATTAATTATACCATGTCATGTAGATAGTTTACTTATTTATATGAAAAAGAGGATGAGACCGAAACCCCTTACAAAATAATTAAGGCATATACCTTCCGTTAATATGGTAACAATCAGAGTTTGATTTCTTGATTGAGTTGTTAGACTTTCTCCAAGCCTGACTTGAAATTAGATATGTTCGAACCATTGAGATATGATCTCATGATTAACAGGCTGACTTTAACTTGAAGCATTGATTTGTTGGACTCACTCCAAAGTCAATGTGGATAGAGATGAAGTTGGGTGATATACATATGATGTATACATGTTAATGAGTTAATAACCTGATATTTATGCGAATATCAATTAGTTGATAGCATAATGTGATAGTTATATAATTGGTATATGTGATACCTACCACTAGAGCTAAGAATGACTTGTTGGACTCACTTTAAGGTTGTTCTTATCTATAGTGGATATCAACCCACTTGGAGAAAATCTATGATCTCCCAAATTCAAAGTAAGAGCTCTTGAAGTTGAAAAATAAGTCGAATTCATATATGTATGTAAATTGTTTACATTTACATAGTAAAACATCTCTCTAATGTTTGCTCAATTGTGTATTTCTAGGTTATTCGATTACGCATGACATTTTAAATTTGAGCTCAATTTTGAATACAAACAAACTAACTAGGCTGAATTTCCTGGACTAGTATCAAAATTTGAGAATCGTTCTCAAATCTAAAAAGATAGCCTATGTCCTCGAAGAACCTCTTTCCGATCCACTTGAAGATGATGATATTGATGACCAAAGATTGGTCTATCAGAAGCACATGGCTGACTCGAATTTGGCCAGCTGCATCATGCTAGCCTCAATGTCTCCCGAACTACAAAAATAACATGTGCATATGGATGCTTATACTATTATTTTTCATCTCTGTGAGTTGTTCGATGAGCAAGCGAGATCTGAAAGGTTCGATCTCTCCAAGCTCCTCTTTTGCTCATGGTTGCAGGAGGGTTCATCTACAGTACAACATGTACTGAAGATGAATGACTACATTGAGCGATTGTGATCACTTGGTTTTGTGATGGATCATGAAGTAAATATTAATTTAATTCTGCACAGTTTGCCTGATAGTTATTCATAGTTTGTGATGAATGAATCCACCATTCTAGAACAGATCAATATGCTCAAGATGTGGAGCTAGCTGTTAAGAAAGAACAGAAGGCAATGTTGTTAGTTGACTCTTTGAAAAAAGGTTCTAAGAGAAAGTCAAAGCATCAAGCCAAAGGAAAGAAGAAGGCTAAGCTAGTAGAACCAGCTTTAAAGGGCCCATGTCACCATTGTGGCAAGATGGGCCACTAGCGAAGAAACTACAAGATCTATCTTCAGTCCATGAAAAAGAAGAAGATATCCAATATCCCATATGCTTCAGGTATCTTCGTTATTGAATGTCATACTATTTCCTCTGACACCTGAATATTGGATAGTGGGTATGACTCATATATATGTAATGACATACAGAGGCTAAGGAATATTAGAAGACTGGTCAAGGGAGAATCAAATTTGTGAGTTGGCAATGAAACAAAGGTTGCAGCTGTCACCATCGGAACTTATTTGTTAAAGCTTCCTAGTGGACTAGTTTTGGAATTAGATAATTGTTATTTTGTTCCTGCATTAATAAAGAACATTATTTCTATTTCTTGTTTAAATAGAAAAAGTTTTCATTTAACTTTTAGTAACAATTGTTATTACATAAATTTAAATGACGTTCTTTATGGAACTGGAATATTATGCAATGACATCTACACATTAGATATATCCAATGACGTATTCAATATCGAAACAAGCAACAAGCGTGCTCAAATGGATGATCAGTTAACCACCTACTCATGGCATTGTCGCCTTGGCCATATAAGCAAGAAACGCATGTCCGAACTACAAAAGGTTGATAGTTTGAAATCATTTGAATTAGATTCATTTGATACATGTGTCTCATGCATAAAAGACAAGATGACTAAGTTACCTTTTTTTTATAAAGGATGAACTAGTGGGAGAGTTGCTCGGCCTTATACATACCGATGTATGTGGACCGATGTTAACTCATGTACGAGGAGGTTATAGCTACTTCATTATCTTTATTGATGATCATTCACGATTTGGATATGCGTATCTATTAAGATACAAATCCGAGGCCTTTGAAAGGTTCAAAGAATTTAGAAATGAAGTAGAAAAATAACTTGGCAAAAGTATTAAAATACTTTGGTCTAATCGAGGTGGTGAATACTTAAGTCAAGAATTTCAAGATTATCTAAGGGACAATGGAATATTATCTCAATGGACTCTGCCTTATATGCCACAACACAATGGTGTATC
>JBBUKS010006188.1:0-12610 GCA_038050645.1 Hedychium gardnerianum | reverse complement strand
ATCAATGAATTTTGACCGAAATTCATTGATGGACCTAGAGGACTCAGATAAAACTCATTCCAAGTCCTATAAATTCACATGACTCACGGGAGTCCAAATGTGTCATCATTTACAAATTTTAGACCTTTCCAGCATTGCTCCAGATCATTTGGAGAGTATTTCACATAGTGATACTGCTTTTTGAAGACCAACACCACGTTGGTGCTGGTCTTTGAAGACCAGCATCAGCATTCGTGCTACTTGACACGCGACCCATATTTTCTTGTGGAAGTCTCAGAATTATGATTGAAAATCATATATACATTCTAGACACTCTCTAATTTCATCCCATGAAAAAAATTCTGAAATTTCAGAAAAAAATCAGAAGGACATATATATCTTTGAAGATCAGCATGTCCACTTTTCCTTTGTTCTCTATATGCAACCAATTCAGCTTTATTTTACTTTTATGTAAAATAATTAATCTAAAAATTCAGAACTCATCATCTTGTTCATAAGGAAGAAGGATATGAGAATAACACATATATTACTTGATTTCTGACTCTTAGTTTTGATCTTTGGTACAGAAAGAAATAGTATTGCAGGAAATAATTAAATCAAAACTCTTTCAATTATATTTGTTTCAATAATTAAGTATCAACTACTATAGTATATTACAATTATTATATAAATTAATACCCTCTACGATCGACAATTTCGACGCTGGTGGTACAAAATAGGAATCGATAGAAGATAGAGAGAAGAGGGAAGAGTAAGGAAAATCATTGATCAGCTTTTTATCGCTTACAAACCGCAGCTCATTCTTCTTCTTCTTTTTCTCCTTTGTTGAGAAAAATGATGTCGCTTTTTCCTTGACTTTCTCAAAGCACTGTCTTATTTTTCCAGTGACTACCTTCTCTTCCTTGGAGAAGGGGTAGCTCCTCAAGTATATCTGTCGGCAGGAGAAGGGATAGCACCTCAGGTACATCTGTCATAGCTTCTTGCGAGAGGATTAAAATCATGATTGGAGGTCATATATACATTCTAGACACTCACCAACATTAATGTTTTTTAAAAAAAAAAAAACCAACACCAACGTTGGTGCTCTTTTTAAAAAAAAAATCAGCACCAATGTTGGTGTTGTTTTGAACAAACCAACACCAAACTAGTGCTATTTTTTAAAAAATAGCATCAATGTAGTGCTGTTTTGAACAAACCAGCATCAACATGGTGTTGTTTTGAACAAATCAACACCAAACTAGTATTATTTTTGAAAAAAAAAATAGTATCAACGTGGTACTGTTTTGAACAAACCAGCACCAACGTGGTGTTATTTTGAACAAACTAGCACAAACATGGTATTATTTTGAACAAACTGGCACAAACGTGGTGCTGTTTTGAACAAACTAGCACCAAACTAATTCTGCTTTTGAAAAACCAATATTAACGTGGTGTTATTTTGAACAAAACAGCATCAGTACTATTTTGAATAAATCAGTACTAACATGGTATTGTTTTGAACAAACCAGTACCAAACTAATACTGTTTTTGAGAAAATATCATCAACGTGGTGTTATTTTGTGAACAAAACAGCACAAACGTTGTGCTATTTTAAACAAATCAGCACCAACGTGGTGCTGTTTTGAACAAACCAGCACCAACGTGATGTTGTTTTGAACAAACCAGCACTAAACTAGTGTTATTTTTTAAAAAAAAATAGCATCAACGTAATGCTGATTTGTTCAAAATAGCACCAACTTAATGCTGTTTTGAACAAACCAGCACCAACGTATACTGTTTTGAACAAACCAGCACTAAACTAGTATTATTTTTGAAAAAAAAACAACAACAACGTGGTGTTGTTTTGTAGTGTTGTTTTGAACAAAATAGCACCAACGTACAAAATAGTATCACGTTGGTACTATTTTGAAAAAAACCTGCACCAACGTTTCATTAATCTCAGAATCATTATAGCAGAAATAAAAAGATTGAAGTTCAACTATAAATTAAGAATAAAATTTATAGCAGAAATAGAAAGATTACCATTTTTTGTAGCTACATATGGTTAAGGGAGCGGTGTCGACGAGGAAGGGAACGAGCGACGATAGCGAGGGATCCCCGGAGAGAAGGCGTGGGAACGAGCAGTGGCAGCCAGGAATGTAGGGAGAGGTGGCGGCGGCGGCGACGACAGCGATGAATTTAGGGTTTAGGGAACAGGGTGAAGAGAGGAGAGGAAGAGAGGCGACGAGATTTGAAGTTTTTTGAAAAAAAAATATAAAGAATCGGGGCGAAAAAAAGCCCGCCCGAATAAGAGAGAAGGAAGAGACGGATTAAAAAATTCTGATTTTAGCCATGTCAAATGCCCACATAAGTTGTCGTCCATGATCGCTCATATAAAAGTGTACAGACTATCAAAATTATATATATATATATATATATATTTATTTATTTATTTATTTATTTATTAATATGTACATCTGTTTTGTGGGTAATTATGGGTGTCTCTCGCATGATGAAGGCGTTATTGTTTGTTATTATTATTATTATTATTATTTAAAAAGTAATTGAGTGAATCAATAAAATTTTATTTTTAAAATTTAAGAATTGAATTATAATATTAGGCACGTAAAAATTTTCAAATCGAAAAAATATGTTAGATATTCACGGAGTGTGCGAAATAAAATGTGTGAAATATCAAATTTATATATATATATGAAAGTTTTTACTGTCACTTTGACCGATCGATTTATCATCATTCATCACCAGAAAATTGAAATTGATCATATACTTGAAAAACTCACGACTTAACTTATCCATTGATATTACTTTTACGAGAAAATATACTTGAAATGTTAAGTATTAAATTTTAAAAATAAAATATATAATGATAAATGGATGAATTAAATCGTAAAATATGAAATGAGGATGTTAAATTAAAATTGAATCGGATTCAAAATAAATCCAATGAATAGATATGAAACTAAAAATTATATGGGCTCAAATCAAAATTGATTTGAAATTAATTTGGTTAAATTATAATCGAATCAAATTTAAAATTTAAATAAATTTAATTAATTAAAAATAAATTAAATCATGTAGAAATTTTTTAATTTAAATTTATTTTTAATTCTTTAAATTCAAAATTATATTAATATTTGAAATTTTTAAAAATCACCCTCTTAATCAAAAATCATCCCTCTGACCGGTAATCCCGAAAAATATATATATATATGCAGTGCGCTCATTTATTATTGGTGGAATAATGGAATTCCACCAAATTTATGAGTCTCGTCTTTACCATAATCGACTTAAATGATCGAGGTGCTGATACTTTTGAAAAAATATGGGAAGAAAAAACAAAAGACAAGGAAAAGACTCGTAGACTACGAATTGCTTGAAATAGTCTGAAGATTAACTTGTAGAAATTGCTAATCAAATGGAAGAATTAATAATCAGCATTCCCCAGTTGGTAGTGATAGATATCCTAAATTCTATATAAATGGCCAATAGGGCACTACCGATAGCTTATGCCTTAGATAATCTAAAATAGCCTCCCAGGGTCATCGAATTTAAATAAAAATTAAATCCCGATAAAAACTATTCTCTCATATGAGATTAATTTTAAATTTTTAATTTATTCTTTTCTAATAATTTTCTAGTGGAGTAATTATAGAGAAGTTGGCGGGAGGACGGATTTTCGAATATAGATAATTTAAAATAGCTAATGTGATGGAGGATCTGATTAGTGGATCTCGAGGTTGATGATAATAATAAATAATAAACACTTAAAATTGAATGATGGAATGGACGGATTAGATCTGCTTATCCATCCGCAGCATATTGACTGGCATGGCATGAGAAGCCGAGGTTAGACTCCTGGAACGAGGTAAACCTTGGTCCGCACCACCGACCCGTCCGGCAGCTTGAACCCGGGGCTAACCGGGAATCCCACGATAGACCCAGCCGGAACCCGCCCGCCTGGGAACCGTGCCGCGCTCTCCATGTAATGCGGGTGGAATTCCGCCCCCCGCGCCGCCTCGAAGTGCGCCGGCGGTGGGTCCATCCCGAAGGCAAGCAGGTGGAGCAGCCACACTGCCTTGGCCAGGCGGAGGAACTCCCTGTAGAACTCCGTCCGTGGATGTTCCCCCGCTATAACCTGCCGCCGCTGCTCCGACTCGCCGCGGAACAGAGATTCCTCCATCTTGGCGTGCACGATCGCCAGGTATTTGGCGGCGGCGAAGCGGCCGAAAGGGCAGCCCGGGAGGATGCCTAGCAGCTGCTCCGGCTCCATCCCCCGCATGTCACGGAACTGCGCGAAGCAGTCGCGCCGGAACTCGGCCGGCTTGATCAGCGAGCTCAGCGACCCCTCCAGGTAGAAGGTTTCGTTCTCGAACCCATGGAACACCTTCCGATTCACGTAAGACTCCAGGGCGTACTTGGTGTGGCGAGGCTCCAAATTGGGGATGGACGGAGCGTGGCCTTCCGCGGCGTCGCTGCCCCCTTCGGTCACGGATCGGACGGCAGCGCTGACGTCCCAGTGGGCGGAGCACATGAGGTAGAGGAGGTGAGCTGTGAAGGATTTGGACGCCGATTTCACCCGCTCCATGCACATCTCGAATAGCTCCGGCGTGGGCTTAGGTGCGCCCGGTGCTCCTGTTCAAGCGACAAAAAACCTAATTAGAGGCGGTGACTGCGGATTGTGTAGAAAATGGTCTATCTATTTCCACGAACCGATGGCGGATGCGGGTCGGTGACGCCCTTTGCATGCCGAGCGGCCGAGCGCGATGGAGTTGCAGAGGTTCTCCTTCAGGCTCTCCGCCTCCGCTTCCTTGGCCTTCAGCTGCCGCTTCAGATCTTCGATCGCAGCCTCGTAGGGTGCCACCGAGTCCTTCAGCCGCGCAGCCGTCTGGGCGGTAGCTTGGGGAGTGAAGCATTCCCGGCGGAACCGATCCCTGAGCCTCCCCAGCTCGCGGAGCTCGACCACCACCGCCGCGTCCGCCTTCCGCACCTTGTCCAAGTCCCACGGGCTGTGCGCCTCCTGGAGGCCCACGTAGGCTCGCTTGACCGCGGACACCGCGTCGAACACCTCGTGCACGAACGCCTCCATCTCCCTTACCCTAACCTTATGGGAATCCTCAGGAGCGGCGTCGACGCGATGGCCGCTGTCCTCTTTCCAGATCCTAAGTCCCTGCTCCTCCTCGCTCGCCCCATCTTTCTCCTCAGCCACCGCCTTCTCCACCTGGCTCCGATCCACTTCCCCCTCTTCGCTGCCGCAGTCGCAGTCATCGAGCGCGTGGCCTCCCGGGAGCCGGTGCACGAGGCAGGAGGAGGCGACGCGTTGAAGCAGATCGGAGATGGTGGTGACCTTGTTGGCCATCGCCCTACTACCGTACCAACAATATCACTACGCTGAGCCTCCAATCCTTTGCCGTTCCTACTACACTGACGCCGCTTTTTTTATTTTATTAAATGATTTTTAATATATTTTTTAAAATTTAATATTTATGCAATAGTTTGAATTAAAATTAAGAGTATATGAGATATGTTTTCCATTATTATCCATTTTATTTATTTATTTATTATTTTATTTTATTTTATAAGAACACAGGATGAGATTGATTGGCAGATCTCTTCCGTGTGTGAGGTGACGCTGAAAGGTGTAGCATTTTAAATGCTCTTCCTCACTTTTCTCTCCTCCTCCACAACAAGAATAGTGCTAGACAGGTAGAGGTTTCAGATCCGGCGTTCGCCGTCTACAGGTAGCTCTCCCTTCTTCTTCTTCTCTTAGATCTCGCTTCGCCGATCTCGTCCTACCAAGTATTGATCCGTTTCATATGGTTTTTTTCACCGTCTGGATCCTACTTATAACTGCGCAAGGTTTGGGATCTTTGTTTGATTTTTTTGTTTCCTGGATTCGAGACTCTATGCCGTCTCCGGGAAGATGACGGAATTGTGTGATTGATCTGACAATTCTTTTTTTCTGTTTTGGTATTACGATCGGCGTAGGGTTCCCGGTCTTTGTGGATTTAAAGAAGCGAAGTTATGGCGTCAAGACGACTGATTAATCCGTCTCGACGCGCTTCGGATAGCGGAAGCATTCCGCTCGTCGGCTCACTGCATCAGAAGTCGCGGAGTTCGCCCCTTTTATCCATCGGATTGGTTGTTGTGGTGCGTCTTTTAGATTGTGGGTGTCAATTGCTTCATCAGTCGATGAAAACGCACTATTTGGATTCTACAAACTTTTTGATGCATTGTTTTTTCCCCGTTTTGTGAAATTTTAGGCTGCCTTTTTTCTCATTGGTTACTCGTTGAGAGGTTCAGGTACGTAAGAATCTTGTGTTTAAACATGAACTGAACCAAATACTTGATTCGGTGAAAAGCAGTTGTTTTCTTTATTTCGATTATTGGAGTATTCCATTTTTTGTTATTTTGCCAATTAAACTCAACTAAATCTTGTCGTTTAAGGTGGATTTGCCAGTGAGAAGGAAGCCATAAGTATTGGGCAAGGTACGTATCATATTTTAGAAGATTATTGTTGAAGATAAATTTCTTTTCGGGCTCATGATTATTGATGAATCTTCTTTGGAGTTGCTTTATCTTATTGTTGTCCTACTGCTAAAATTGTTGGTCTTGAGAAACTTCGATCGTTTAAACTAGGTGTGTTGTTATTTTTCCCCCTCATTTCCCCTTTGTGCCAAGGTTTTGAATGCACTGTCTACTATTTCACAAAACCACTTTCAGCAACTTAATGATGATTGCCTTCACGAACTAAGCTGCTTACTGACTAAAGAGCATTTTGTTAAATCAGATCTCTTTTATTTAAATCCTTGAAGATTGTCCTTCCTCAATGCATATTGGACAGTCTAGGTTGCACCACAAAGGATTGAGGATAGTTTGAAAAATATGTGTAACTAAAGATAAATGGATCTGATCAAGACACCGTAGCTGCATTCCAATTTCAAATAAAGCAACTAAAGAAAGGAGAGAATTGATGCGAAAACTTGAGGAGCTAGTTTATGCAATCACTAGGAAACTTTCTAGTTGTCTCGGAACCTTGTGAAGATCTGGAAGTCTGGAAAGCAGAGATGAAGAGACATGTTCTGTTGGAAATGGAACAAACAAGAACATGTAAACCATAAATTCTTTCATTCTTGGAAACATTGGTGGAATATTTTGGTGTTAACTCCATTTCATTATCTTATTCATGGTCCTAAAATATTTTATGAAACATAAAAATTCTAAGTTCTAGAAATCTTTTAGTCCATGTTTTGGTTGCCACATTTTATTTGTAGACGATGTTATGGAAATTGATGAGTGTAAATAAATTAAGCTCAAATTTTGAATTGTGGAGATAAATTTTTAAAACAAAATATTTATGTTGTGTAATGGTGATTGAACATTTGAAATATGGTTTCAATAATATAAATGAAACAAGAGAAGGTGTCTGTTACCAAGTTGGTAAAGTGGAAGAACGAACTTCACTTGGTTCAAAATCCACTCTTAATGATGATTTCAGAGGAACTAGGGTGTCTTGATGATTATAACACGTTGATGATGCTCTGATTTTATCTGGATAATTTATACTATAACCATTGAATTAACCAAGTGTACAAAGATTCATTTAATTGTTCTTTTTTGTTTAATATTATTCAAAATTCTTTGTCCACAGGTGTTTCCTGCTCGTTGGATGTTATAAAAGCTATGCCTATTCTCAAGAAAGCTTATGGAGATAGCATGAGGAAGGTTTTGCATGTAGGTCCTGACTCTTGTGTAGTTGTTTCAAAATTGTTAAAAGAAGACTCTGAAGCTTGGGGCGTGGAACCATACGATTTAGAAGATACAGATAGTAGCTGCAAGAGCCTCGTGCGCAAAGGTTTCGTGCGCGTAGCTGACATCAAGTTTCCCCTACCATACCGACCAAAATCATTTTCCCTCGTTATTGTTTCTGATTCATTGGATTATCTGTCTTCCAAGTACCTCAACAAGACCCTTCCAGATCTTGCCAGAGTATCAGCAGATGGTCTTGTTATATTTGCTGGTACTACTTGCTTCATTACTACCTTTCCTCACTAACACTGTTTTTTGTGATTTTTTTTCTTATTTATTTTATTGAATGAGAAACCACCTCCAGATGACCTTATAATCCCATTTTGGGCACTGAAGTAACTATTTGTTCTAAAAAGAAGAATCACATTGAATAGCTAAATGGGTTAGATTGTATTACCTTTAAGGGTTGACCGTTGGCATCAACTTAGTTATTATACCGGAAGCTGGTTATGCATGTCCATATGAGTATGTAAATACTTAATATTTTTCATATTAGTATTTTGGCTGGTCTCATTCATATACCACACTAGTTTTGTGCATGACTTTGTTATCCTTGTATGATCAAAACAGATTCCTGTTCTGCTGAAATAGAACAGATAGGAGTAACAGAAATAGTCCATATTTTTTTCAGTTTATCATAAAGATCTTGCTTATTAATGCAGATGCTTATAAAAAAAAATATTTTTTGGAAAAAAATTCTCTTTCTCATTTTAGTCCATAATTTCTGCAGGCTATCCAGGCAAACAAAGAGCCAAGGTTTCGGAGCTGGCAAAATTTGGAAGACCTGTATGTTCTTCAACTAAATGTGCATTTCTGTTGTCATTCTATTCTTATTAGAAGTTATTTCCTATATATTGGCATCTTTTATGAATTTACTACTTTTTATTCTCTTATTATTATTATTATTATTATTATTATTATTATTATTATTATTATTATTGTGTTTGCATCAGACAAACTACTGTTTTATTTCATTAAAACTGCAAGAAAGTCAATATAAAACATAGAATGTGGTTAAAAGGTTAATAATCTCACTTTCTGTTTTTTGTTGTTGGTATTAATATGCTCATCTACCAAACATGATCTTCTTTTTCCCGCTATTTTATGTTTAGCATTATTAATATGTACTAAGACCTCTGCAATTTTTTTTCTGATCAGTTCCAATATTTTTCTGAATTGATTAGCATAGTAGTAGTTGAGTGAACATTGATTCCGGTTTTGCTTGTTTGTAGCTATTTTGGTTTTAGTGTTTTTGTTCTCTATTTATGTCTGAAATGGATTCTTATGTACAATTTATATGCCAATTTCTTCAAGTAGCTAAAATAGGGCTCAACATTATTACTCTTTCTGACATCTCAAGTTGATTTGTAGGCCAAACTTAGGAGTTCATCCTGGTGGATTCGATATTTTGTCCAGACTGGTTTACAAGAGAATGAAATGGCTATAAAGAAGTTCGAGGAAGCTTCAGTAAAAAATTCGTACAAACCAAGCTGCCAAATTTTTCACGTCACTTCCTAGAAAGATTGAGCTTTTAAAAGTTCCCATTTATTGGAACGCACATTATTTTGTAGCCCGTATGTAAACGAACTTTAATTTCTCAGTAGTGTTGATTGACACTACCACTGAATCGTATAAATTTTGTCGTAAAGAAAATCGACCGAGTGTCCCGATAAATACCTTTTAATATGTACAGGCGAACTAGAATTTCTTCTGGTACCATTTCAGTAAGCGATTGTTGTTTTAATGTTGCGTTGTTTTGGTTGATGAAAGTTTCTCATGAGCATATTGTTTTGTTTCTCATTATTTTTCTGATCTGCGTGCATGGATCAAGTGAAGCTTGTCATAAAACCAAGCTTCTGCTTAATGATAAATAAAAAAAGGGAACAAGTTTTGAAAGGAGACCATCATCTTAATTCTCAACCCGCAAAACAGATGATTAGCTGGATAACAATGTCTTTCTTAATCATAATTGACGGCCTAACCGCTTTTGGGATTATGATACAACGATAGGATAGTTGATTTCAATTTGATTTTTAATTATAATGTATTTTTTAATCAAGGGATGTTAAATTTTTAGATTGTCTGTTATGAAAGTCGTTCATTATAAATATTTTTTAATTTATTCTCATAAGTAATGAAAAAAAATTCATAAAATCGAATAAGTTATCAGAGTTAAACAGGTATATCATAATTGACGGCCTAACCACGTGTCGGCGCCCGCCCATTGACCAAAATTTTAATCGATGCACTGGAACCGACATGAGCAGCAGATGAAGTTCCTGTATGTGGAGGAAGCTGATAATATCCAGGCTAAGGCTTTCAAATCCGGTGTCATTGATTGGGGATTGCTCGAGAGATTGAAGTATCATCAGAAATGTGTGGTTCATGGGGGAACCAATAGACTCAAATCGATCAAGAACAAGTCTCCAGTGATTTATACATTTGACACATCCACTCAACACACCAGAGGAAAAGCTTGTCTCAAATCTGAAAGCTTTGGTTCTCTTGGTCACAAAATGAAACAGCTAACTGTAGATGAACATTTCGAACAATTAAATGATTCTAGAAGAGCTTCAACCATAAATCCTTTTGCACAGGATGAACATGTTGCTGAGTCATATACACAATGATTCTTGTTCAGAATTGAAAACCACATGTGCTGAGTTGTCCATGCATTCCGACCTCCAATTTTCTCTATAATACTTCAGCTGCCACACATGATACCACAGAGATTCAGGCCACTAGATTACAAATTGGACGGGAGTTCCAAGATTATCCTCATAATCAAGGTTTAACAGATTGTTTGTGGCAGCTACATCATGGCAGCAACATACAGAATCATCCATGTGAGACAAGATGGAACCGTTTTGAGTATTATTTTGATGACACCATTTTAATGCAAGGAAATAATTGTGAAATTTCAATTTTCCATTTTGTGGATGATTAAACCATTGATGAATTTCCTTGCCCTTCCAGCTCATGTCCTTTCCCTTGTGTCAGTCTCAGCAGAGCATCGAATACTTTGCAAGCTGAGACTGAGTTATCAACTGAAAAATCAAAAGCCCAAATTGGTTGCCAGAAGTAAATTTCTCAAAATAGTCTCCAGCATTTTTTTAATCCTTGCAGGTAATGAAGAAAAGAAATTCATCTGCCAATCAAGTATTAGGCCAAACTGGATGAAGCGAAGTGAAAGTTTAAAGGATGGCTCCTCTCCAGTAAAGCTGAAAACAGTGGATGGCAATACAGAAATGTCAAGTTATAAGATGGTATTTAACCCTTTGCTGATGCCTAATTTCCTCTTCACCTGCTCAGAGTTATTTTATATATGAAAATGAAACAGATCTGATATTAAAATTAGGAAAGCTATTCTTCAAATTTCCTGGAAAAATGGAGTGTCTTTGTTCATGTTCTCATCCTCACATGGTGATATTCTTGCAGCAACAGTAAGCAGGAAAAATGGCATGCACACAAGTATGATTTCGAGTGCACTTGTACAATATTTAGTCTTAATGAAGTTTAGAAGATGGATGCCTGGGCTAATCTGGACACCATTTCATGGACTAGATGTTCATTCACTTAATTCCTGAAGAAATGCCAGAAAGTTGTGATTCTTGGCTGCACTTCAATGATTCCTTGACAGTAGTAACTCAGATTTATGCACTATGGTAATTCTACTTCCAAGTGGAATTCATGGTTCGTCAATTGATGGCAAACCTCCACCTATGATCCAAAGATGGAAAGCAGGAGGAAAATGTGACCGCAGAGGCTGGGACGAAAGGTCGCAATCTGACTGTTCTAACCAACAACTTCCATGGGTGCAGCAGCTCAACACTGGGTAATAGTGGTCGACTAAAGCTGTTCCTTCAGGTACATATGCTCCTCTAATATCTAATTTGTTTCCGTTGTTGGATCAATTGTTGTTAGACTCGAAAAAAGTTCCTCCACCTTTTTTTTTCAAATAATGGTGTGGCTTTTCTCAGGGCGGATCACGGGCAAATCCCCATCACGCCTTCCACATGGTCTCGTCTTTCGAGGAGGGGAGGTTCACAGTTAACTTTTAGACGTCCATTTCTTGCATTCAAGCTTTTGCAATTTGCTTAGCAGCTCTGCACTGTTGGGACCCTGCCATTGCCACTGCAAGATAAAAGATCTCCCACTAGTTATCAACTTCACTGCCCCCCTCTGTCTCCTGTCGGGAGAGCGTAGTTGTCTCTGAATCATTGTGGGTGGAGGCAAATTAATGAGGAAACATGCTTTATGACATTTTTCCTGATCCTGCTTTGATCAGTCATTATTTGATTTTTATAATCTAAATATCTAATTGATCGATTTGATTTCATCAAATTTTTTTATAAATCATTAGAATAAATCAAAAAATATTCACATAGACCTGTTCGAATAGCTAACATTTTTAGGATTATCGTTTTATTAAAAAAAAATCTGTAACGTATCACAATTAAGATTTGACTCTTAAATATGTTATTAATTATTTAAAAATTATAATCATAATTTAATTAGGTGCATGCATATAAAAAAAATATGTTTCATCTTCATGCCATGCATTTACTTTGAATACTCTAATTCTTGATATGTTAATTATTCACTTCGCTTACTATGCAATTGAGAGGTAGACAAAGCAGACGCCAACAAAAAAACATGGGTGATATTTGTATTATAATTAGGGTGGTAAACAAGTCAAGTCGAGTTAAGTTTCGGAGAGTTTAAGTTTGTTTGATAAGGTAACCGAGCCAAGTCGAGCCGAGCCTAAAATGAACCAAGCTTTTGAAATGATTGTTCAAGCTTG
>JBBUKS010006160.1:0-12614 GCA_038050645.1 Hedychium gardnerianum | reverse complement strand
GTCTGTATTTTCGCATTAGATCCCAACAAAAATATCCAAGATTAGTTGCTATTCATTACATTGGACTAGTATCTTTGTTTCCTTGGGGACTCCCACTGTATTTTTTTTACTGGAGAAACACTTGAGTTTAGCCCTTTGAAAAAGGAAAAAAAATGATTTTTGAAAAATGTAAAGAAAATTGGTTTTTTGACAATGAGTATAAGCAACTATGTACCCCTTTGAGACCCCGTGATTACTAGAAAAATACTGACTAGTACCCTTTTGAGATCCAGTGGTTACTGAGAAAATATTGATTAGTTGACCTCGACATCTAGTGCACCTTTGAGACATTATGTGGATAATGCAAAACATTAGGGGGGATGATCCTTGTGTGTGGCAAGTAAGTGCCTCTTACGCTAGAGATACGGGGAACATAGTGGAATGACGAAATAACTTGGATTGATAATAGGTGCTTTAGTGTCAAGTCACTTTGCACAGCACACAAAGAACTTTAAGGTTAGGCCATAGTGACATTATTCATATGTCTTTGCTCATTAATAAAACTACTAGATAAGATTAGATGAATTCGCTAGGAATGATGATGTTTCATTCACATACATGAGTTTTGGCTTCAAGTTTTGTATGAGGATAAGCAAAGATTTAAGTCTGGAGATATTTGATGTGTGTAAATCATGCATATATTTTCGTTCGTATTTAGCATGCATTTACTGTCATGCATGAGCATTATTTAGTTTAACTTCTATATTTTGCATTGATTTTTATATTTTAGTTTGGATGACTGATCTTTGTTATATTTGATGATAGGACGTAAAGATCTTAGCTTTAGAACTCATTTGGAGACAAAAAGTCATTGGAGTGACAACTCAGCATGGTACATAACCTAACTGTACTGCCTACCATGGTCGTGTATCACATATGAATGAAGAAATGGTACTTCTAGCAAGAAACATGACTAGGTTGTAGCATGTGCACATTTTTCTTATTTTGAGCCTTATAAGGTCATCAATCACTTTTTTCAAAAGGTATTTGATGACTGACGAATTGACTAGATTAAATCCAGATGTCTAAATGTGATTCTAATTGACTAATTGCTATCAAACACCTTCAGCCAAAAGTTTTTGATAGCTCTAGCTACTTTGAATTTATGTCAAATGACACCATTAAAATTTTTGAACAATTTATTAATTTTTGTTTTAGATTTTGAATCTTATAGAGTTGTTAAAAAAAGTTGCTAAAAGTGAATTCGTGCTCATGTGTTTCTTTGATTTTTCCATATCATTTTTCTTGATTTTGAGTATTGTAGGGACATCAAAGGCTATGATGATTAACAATAACCAATCGATTGAAATTATATCTATTGACTTAGAGTCACTTTTTTATCTATTAGTCAATCGACTAATAGTTTAAGCTATTGGGATTAATACATTTATGAAGATACTAAAGAGAATAGCAATTATCAAGAACATTTGGTATCATCCAATGCAATTAAAAGAACATTTGGAAAATAAAAAATAAAAGGACTCCCCTAATTATCATTTTTGTCAAAAGGGATCTTTTTTTTAAAAAAAAAAGAGTCAAAAACAATATCCACTATATTTTTATTATAAAAGTACTCTTATTCCAATGTTGTAGCCGTTACATAAAAACTACTAAAACATGTAACAGTTGCATTGTAACCGGTACAACATGTTAAAGTAATTGATTTTTTTTATTCAACTTGATCAAAAATATTATATATAGAAAACTTTCATATTAAAAAACTTTTTATCAATTTATTTTAAATTATTTAAAATTGTTCAAAATTATGTAAATATGATTAAAATCATTTGACAATATGTAATAGCTATTAAATAATTGCTACAATTGTGTAACAATTATTTAATAGTTACTATAATATTTAGTTGTTAAAATAGTTTTGAAGTGATTTTGACTATGTTCAAGTTATTTTGATTAAGTTTAAGCAATTTTAACCAAGTTAATAGAGAATTTTTTTATATAAAAGTAATCTTTGTATAATATTTTTGACTAAGTTGAACTGGTTTGTCTTAACATATTATAACAATTATGATATGATTACTACATTGAAATAAGAGTATTTTCGAGATGAAAAATATGATAGACATTCTTATGACTTTTTATTTTTTTTAAATGTCCTTTTTGATTTATTTTTTTTAATAATTAGAAGTGCCCTTTTGATTTTTTCCTAAGAACATTAAATAAATTAGTATTTTTCAAGAATAATGGTGTCATCCAAGTTAGTAATTCTCAATGAAGATTGATATCATCCAAAATAATTAGAGTCAAAGTTGGCTATTCTGAAGGAGATTGAAAATATCTAATGCAATTAAAATAGTTAAAGATAATGCTTATATATAATTTGATTTATGTAAATTTTAATTTAGCCATTTTAGAGTTGCGAGGAGTATATGTACATATATGTATATGATTTGTAGCTTTCAATTTATCAAATAAGAAAAATACCCTAAACCCAAATTCTAACCAGGTTTTTATTTTTTTTTATTTTCTCTTTTTTATTCTTCTAAAAATACATCCTTCTCTAATAAAATGGTATAAGAGCCGGATTCAAGATCCGTTGGGTAAATAATTTGAAAGAAGTTATCCTCTTAAAGCAAAATCCAGAGGTTCGAATTACATTTTAACTAATAGTTCATGCGGTAATGAGTATAACCAAGCGCCCTTTAAATTACAGAATTTAAAACCTAATACAGTTAATCGATTGTGCAAGTAAAAAATGAAAACAATAGCAGATGAAGAGTCCATAAATGATAGTAGAGGTCTCCATCTCTGATGAGAATGATGTGATCATCATTGACTGCGTTAGGATTCCAGAAACACTCACAGTTGTTTCAAATATGCTGACGCTGCAACGTAACGCAATTTATCTCCTCGATCCTGTTTGCAAATTAAGGACGTCATATCCGTGAGGAATTGGATGGTTAATTCCTGCACTTCACTTTTCTCTTCGTCTGGCGCCCCTTTCTATACCCTATCTTTTCAAGGAAATTGTCATCATGCCCTGACTCAGCAAATACTTCTCCAGCACACTAAAAAACTAAGTGACAGCGTGCTCACAAGAAAGAGACAACACCGCGTTGGGAACCTCATCACCCACACCCAACTTATAATCCCTCGAGTGCAACGACTTGGTAAATTAAAGGCACAACATCTACCTTTATTTCTTTACATATTTATTTCTTTGTCGATCAAGGTAGCAGAGGATTTGTGCTCAAAAACATACCTACATCCTTTACACGGATCATATATCTCGAACCGTGATAGATTATGAATATACTGTATGGAGTTAGGGTAAGAAAAGAAAAACACTTCAGCATGATCCCCTCAACATTATTTCATATGATCTATCCGAGAGTACTATAGCCAAAGTGGCCGAGTATACTTTCTTCGTTTCACCAAAATAAAAGCCTACTTACGCAGCCAACATTGAAGTGTAGAAAAAGTACATGATCATACACAATTTATATTGTATCCAAAATATCACAAACTAGCTAGGATGAGATTAGTACTCAATTTTTGGAAAATAAATATGCAAAAGCAAATGGTTAAAATACGAGCATCCAAAATACACTAGTTATCATCTGCATACAAGTCATGGAAAGTGAAGTATTAAATGATTAAACGAGTAGCCGATTGTTCCCGATGTAAAATAGAAATATTTGACGAAGATTACTGCGTGCTTGCGGCAGTTTCGCAGGAAAGAAGTTCATAATAGAAGAAGGAAGTAGAAAATGAACTAGTAATCAAATTGACAGTGAAATAATTAGCTAGCACGGAGGTGAGTCCTTCTAATTAATGTATCCGAGTCGAAGCTCCAAATCAAGACCATGATGATTATTGTTGCCGGTAAAAAGACCTACCTCCAAGTCCAACGCCAATACTTTTCTCCCATGGCTCTTTAACTCGTTTCCCATGTCGTCTAGATCTTCTCCCAATACCGTGTTGTCCTTGGAGTCCCTCTGGCCTGCTGCTTGACGGTCATCTTTGGCCGGCAGAGACGGTGGGATAAGATGCTGCAACAGAGGAGAAATGATGGAGGTGAATGGGGTGGTCAGGATCTCCTCATGATCTCCAGACGAAGTGGAAGGCGGTGGCATGTTCAGGTTGGGAATAGAAACCCTACTAGTACAAGGAAGAACAAGTGGCTTAGAAGTGCCAGGATTAGGGTTAGGGTTAAGTTCATAAATAGAATAGGGCGGGGACTGCCTCAGTCTGGCTTTGTCCCTTCTGTGAACATTCATATGACCCCCGAGAGCCTGCGCTGACTTGAATTCCCTCTTGCAAAAGCTACAAGAGTATGACCTGGGAGGCCACGGCAAGCAGCCGCTTCCTCCGACAAAGCCGCCACTGCTGGATGTAGCGTTTCCAGGAAGCAGAGAGCCGGGCCTTCCAATTTGGCGGTAGCTCATCATCCTCCACGTCTCTGCCTCCTTGCCCTTATTCTTGTCCGTAGTAGAAGCAGTGCATCCGCTTCTCTCCATGGATCCCTGATCTCTCTCTCTCTCTCTCTCCTCTCGCTCTCTCTCGCTCGCTCGCTCGCTCGCGGTTGGATTGGGTTGTGACGGACAGGGAGGTGGTTGAGGATTGGGGTTGGGATGAGACCAGCGAAGCCTGCACTTCCTGAGACACTAATGAACAAGCTAGTAAATCAAAGAGGCAGTGGCTGTGAGCAGTACTTTTTCTCACCTGAGAGAGGGCAGTGTAATCATAGTATGGGGGGTGGCTGTCTCTCTTCCTCTCCCCTCTTTAATACGAGTTTGGCCGATTGTCTTAATTTGCCTTGGGATTACTATATAATTATTGTTTCATCTGACGCGAGAGTAATGGAGGTGCAGGCTCGAGAGGAGGAGGGAGTCCGTCAAAGTTGTGAGTCCGAAAGTGAAAATTCCATTCGAGGTACCATCTTCAAACTCGCCTTACTATTTCCGGCAAACACTTTGCAAAAACGGCCTACCGGGGATCTGCCACCTATTGTGCTCTTAGCTACATTTGTCTGCACCATGTTTGAACTCTTTCTTTGAGTCTGCATGTCAGAGGTGCATTGTTCTGATCTCGATTTGACAACAGTGGACAGAATTAAACATAATATCTGCATTGTGTGTGCCAAATGAATCCGCTTACTACTTTGCATTTTTTTTTTCCTTCTAACCGGCTAATTAACCCTGCTGCATAAGCTAGCTGCACAGTGGTAACATTTAGTCTCTTATACTCGATCTATGCATATGGAGAACACGAAAAGCGTATTAGTTTCGTCGTACGCCATAGATTCTGCAGGAGCTACATTAATCTACGGCAAGCGATTAATTACGACATGGAAATGCTCACTTAGCGGACACCTATATATATGCAGCCAATTTTGTGGACAAGGGATACCAAACCCTGGCCTTAGATTTGAGAGACAAAGATACCCAATGGCGTCCAGCCTTTCTTTGCTAAATCCGTGCCTTCATTAATAAGTCTGCATGGCCAAATTTGCAGTTGTTACCGAGCAGAGCTTAGTGGTTTGCTTCTCGATCACTCCATGGCAAGGGCGTGCTCTTAAATTTACAGTGACAGCAGAAAACCCACTAGGGTTTTTCTGTGGCTTCTTCTAGATTTTCTGGTCCTTCGATTGGCTCTGAGGAATCTGGCTGTGATGGGCCATTCAGATCTTGGAGTCCTATGATTGGCCAAGCAGTCATTTCTTTTAAAAAGACATTCCATCAGTCTTCTCAACTTCTTCTATTCCCTCATACTGCTACTTTTCTTTTCAAATGACACAGGCAAAAGTGCCATTATTTTCTTTCTCTCAAGTCATTCGCCTCGTACATTAATCGAACTTTTTTTTGAGGGGGTCTTTTCTCAAGTGGTGGTGAGTGGAGTTGCATGTCATGGATGGATGGCAGTTCCGTCGCACATCCAACCCACACAGGCTGTATGACAAGTGAGTATCTAACGTGACGAGAAGAAGAATTAAGAGGACATTTAATTAGTACGCCACAAACGCTTATAGACAAGGAAACCTAAGACATGATATATGTCACATGCAATGATGCAGAATGGATGTGCTTGTAGCTGAGCAGGACTTGGAGTTGGGTCAGGCCGTCTCAAGGGTCATAGACAAAAATAAATAAATAAATAGATTTTTAATTTTTAAAATTTTTCTCTCACCCTTTTTATATCATACAGTATTCATAAATAATTCTTTTTCTATAAATAATCAAAAGTGATTACACAATCGCACATATAAGCATGTTGACATTTATCCTCACGGGATGGACTGATGGCAACTACATGGGGTGTTATCATCATGAGGTCTGAGGGTCAAATTCTGGCTAGTAACCAGGTTCCTGCCCTCTCCCATGCACTGGTCAATGTTCGGTCTAGTTAGACTAGCCCCCGTGATTTATCTCCTCCGTATTGATCCTGAGATGGGTTGGCGGGGGCGCTGGGAGCGAACGTTTCGCCTTTTACCATCATGTTGACATAAAAACACACTTCACTAGTGTCTTCCCCATCGATAGCACAAAAATTTAAAAGAAGAGGCGAAGATCATGTTACATATGATCGAACAATCAACAACAAAAAAAAAAACATTATGACAAGCATAGATGGACTTTGAAATAAAAAAAAATGCAGTAGGCATACACCTAAATGACTAATTGATCCAAATAAAAAAAAAAATCTATATAAAAGATCATTTTCAAACATTAAAGACTAATCAATAAGTACCAAATTTTACTATGAATCATGCTAAATTAGATACTATGATTAATAAAAATCTATAATTCCTAATCCGGACGAGTAAATATTTATTATCATATGAAATAAAAAAAATTGATATTTAAAAAGATTAGCATTCTACTTTTGGTTATGTGGATAAAAAAACCCTAATTCATGTTATTTGTTATTATCGAAGAAGAAATATTATCGACAAATGAGGAAAAGAGCATCCAGAATATCGGTGAGGGAGGAGAAACTTATGAAATCCTTGATGAGGAAGGAAAAAAAACATGGAGCACTAATGAGAGGGGAAAAAGTTAAGAGATCACTAATGGCTAATATCTTTGTGAGATATTAAAAAAAAAGTTGATTAAGTCTTATAAAATAAGGTATATAATTAAATGAGCGTGTTTCAAAATGATGTGGAATTTTTTTTAATAATAATAATAAATAAATAAATACATCAATTAAGAAATAGTTGTGGTAGAATATAATTTCATATAAAATTGGGAAATATAATTAATGAGAAAATAAGAAATAAGTGAATGGTCACCTAAATAAAAAAAATATATTAATCAGGTTAGGTAATGTCGGATTTGGGATGATCGATTCGGTCTTACGAAAGTTTTTCACCGATCATCAGGATAAATCAGGAAGCATTAATAGAGGTTCATCTAAATAATCAACATTCTTAGGTCTGTTTCTCAGTGAAGGAAAAAAGTTTTATAATGCACCACAGCTAAAATTTAAATTTTAAAATTTTTAATTATTTATTAGAAGATCTATCCATTATACTATTATTCCGGGAGCAAACGATCACCCAAATAACATTGGCTAGAGATCTGCACACACTGTGCGTCGGCTTAAATTTCTCATCACCACATACGTGCATCAATGGCATTGAAGGAATGGATGAGATTCAATAATTGATGCAAATATTGTTTGATAATGATGACGAACTATTAATATATTAGGATGAGGTAGTTTGATATAAGGGAAGGGGAAATCAAATTATAGTTTTCTTATTGAGTTGAAAAATCAATAAATAAATAAATTAAATTGATTTTTTTTTTACCACAGCCATAATTTAAAGGAGTTTAATTAAAATATTAATAAAAATAATAACAGCATACATTGAGAGTGTATTAAAGCGTCGTAGTTAATTACGATGTTTTTATATGAAATATAAATATTATTTATTAAAATAAAAGATATATACATGAATAATATCGCAATATTGAAATTAAATAGTTGTTGTAAATATTATTTGATAATGATGATGAAACAACTGAAAACTTCATCAAAATCTCGAACCTGATCTAGATCAGACTTGAAAAAAATCAATTAATTAATTAAATTGATTTTTTTACGACAGCCAAAATTTAAAGGAGTTTAATTAAAATATTAATAAAAATAATAAAAGCATACATTAATTGGTGTATTACAGCATCGAAGTTACGTTGTTTCTACAAGAGGTATAAATATTATTTATTAAAATAAAATATATATAATAACATCACAATATTGACTTTATGACTTACTTTTTTCCTTCCATCTCAATTAATTTGAACATCAAAATGACTATATCGAAGAATTTCCTAACTGTCATTCTAATAATTCTCTCATAATTCTTCTTAAGCAAGAGATAAGAAGACTTTCTAAGAAGCTCTTCTGTTTACTTGAAAATAGAGGACGATAGTCAATTTTCATACCAGTACACTGATAAATTATACGTCAGCGTTCCTAGATGAGATCACCTCACAAACCTTCTCAATTATCATTTCCCTTTGTCAACAATTGATCTCCCATTGTTCATACAAGAGCTAAATTTATGAATAAATCACAAACATTATTTTGTATACATGGGTTTAATTTTTTTTGATAATCCAGATATCTAGTTCTTCGAACAAATTAATTATGGAGGTGATCGATTCGGTCTTACAAATTTTTTTCATCGGTCATCAAAATAAATCGGAAAAAACTCGCAGTCTGACATCCAACAGCCAACGTTTTTAAATCTGTCATCCCATTAAAAAAAAATTTACTCCTATAATACATCGTAGCTAAAAATCAAATTTTAAATATTTGATTAATTATTAAAATATTTTATCGCTACACCGTAACTCGTAACTCGGGGCTGAGTTTAAATTTTATGGATCATCGAAGCAGGGACTATTGAGGCTTTAAATGTCGCTTGATCACGTGGCTGCACAATTGATTCATTGTACATGCTAATTCTAGCTTTCAAGTACAATTTCTCCGTAATGTTCCTCTGGCCTCCTTAATCATCCATTTGCAAGCACTCTTTATATTCTCATAGCTCTGGATATGCCCATCCACTGATTTATACGTCGTCTTGTTTGATTTGTGTATCAACATTAAAAAAATAAATGATTCAGAGTCTTTTGTGTGTTGGTACATGATGCGTGTTAATCGCAAATGTATAGTTATCATTAAGTAGAGTAAATTTATCATCCTCAGGGACCATGAAATTGAGTACTAGTTATGTGCAATGGAAGGCTATTAAATGAATGAAAATTGAGAAAATTGTTCTGAAAGCAATTGCACTTAAAAAAATAGAATTAAAAGACGGGAAGAAAATCAATTCATTGAGACAATTCTAGGACTTCAGTTTCACCATGACGATCATTGACAATGTGGCTGTGAATTTGTCTTTTACCTCAATGTCAATCAAGTTTGAAGGTGGTCTATCCTAAGATATACAATACTACCTTTCGAGAATACACTGGTATATCTACCCTAACGTTAACGCCCTACTTTCATGGTAGCTGAACTAGGATAGACCATTTATGCTCTGTGATAGCTAATGATATATTCAAGAGAGTTTGAATGACTTTCGTGAACAACCTCTTAAGTTTAATTATTATAAATTTGAGATTGGAGTTTGCCTTTCGGTTCTTCCTCCTCACCCCTAAAATCTATGTTAACGTCCATTAGAACATATTAGCATGTTATGCATACTAACAATTAAATCAATGATTAACATATCATGCGATAAAAGAGATAAATAACAACATACAATTATCAAATCAACGTCGGGTTATTTCATAATCCTAGAATTTTGGAAACTACTCTATCACAATGAAAAAACAAGCCAAAGACATCATCAAAAGTATTCTACAACTCAAAACAAAGAAAGGTGTAAGAAAAATTTAGTTTGTAGATGTCAAAGATGCTTCGGGATGATCTTCACGTGCTCCTTGACGACCGGATTCTTTGACTCCTTGGATTTCTTTGAAGACGGTAAAGGATCGAATAGAAGTGATATAGGGGGGGGGGGGTGAATATCGCTCGTAAATTTTCCGTTAAAACTTTTCTTTTCTGTTTGAAATACTCAAAATACAACGGAAACATTACACAAAATGACATAATATTTTACTTAGTTCACAGTCCAAGACTTCTACTCCAAGGCCTACAATCCATTGGATCGCTTATGAATAGGCATCACTAATCTTCTACTTCCAAAAATCTTTCTAAGGCGGAGAAACCTCTTACAATAGAAGAGAATATAGTATCACTTTTTTGTTTCTCTTTTCAATGAAATGAAGATAGAATAATAAACTAATATACTAAAAAGAATATCGATAAATTACTAGATTTGGAGCTTGGAAGGTTGTCGGAGAGCGATTGATCGCAGAGTAGCCGAGTTTGCTTGAATGACGAGATTGCTCAATGAAGAAATAATGTATTGAAGCTTCTGCTTGAAGCTCTTTTTATAGGTGTTGTTTTATTGACTAATTACCTGGTTCGGTTGACTGATCAATAGTCTTACTTTGGTCAACTTGATCCACATTTTATTTTTTGTTCGATCGGTGTACAAGTTCGATTGATTGAACCCTGTCCACATTAGCACTAAGCACCTTGATGCTCATCCTCATCCACGTCATCTGACACGTCAGTACTCTTGTGCTTATCTTTGACCATGCAACCGCCATTCTAGCATCTCGAAGTCTATCTTTAGTCACATTAGAATTTTTGAAGTTTTATCCCTTGACACCTCAGTTGTCACGTCATCACCTAGAGCCTTATCAATTCCATATCAGGATTTTGAAGCTTATCCAAACCATATCATCTGCCACATCAACTTTACGAGTGAGATCTAATGCCAACTCAAATATTTGTGCCACATTAGATTTCGATCGACCGAACCCACCTGTTCAATCTCCTGAACTATTTGTTCAACCGAACCTCATTTTCGATTGACTAAACCTTATTTCCTGCAAAACCAAATTAGTCCTGTAAAGCAAAGTTAGAATAGATAAATGCATGCTCTAAGTGTGATGGTTAATAATGTCCGGTCTCAACTTCAAAATCTGTGTTGGTTTCATAGTAGGATCAACGTCTAATTTTGTCCCAAAATAGGATATGCATCACCGACCTCTCTTGAATTTACCTTTACTTATCTTTTTGCCAAACACTCGCTCTAGCTAACTTGTTTGGGCTTCCTCTGATGTGTATATTTCATGCATGAATTTTAGTATTGTTTTGCATGCATTTTGTTTCATTACATTAGCATATCTAGCCTACTTGCATCTTTTTTTTTATTGCTTTCACTCTTTTTGTTTGGAGTTATCCTCCTTGTACTTTTTAATTAATAGGATGCTAAATTGGAGCCAAAATAGAGTCTAAAAGTCTTGGAACGTGAATTTAATGGAAGGAACATGCTTTGATTGTGTTACATGACATGAGTGTGTTCCTCCAGAAGATAGGCGAAGAACGTAGCGAAAACAAGGATTACAACACTTGACATGGTTTGGTTGTGCCCCCAGGCACAACCATGCCTCATTCAGCTACAAAGAAGTGAAGTCATAATTTGAAAGGCGGCGATCGTGTTTAGACACTTAGAGCCTGACACACCCAGTCTGTGCCCCAAGGCACGATTGTGCTTTTCTTCACAGCAATGGACACGATCCGACCGTGCTTGCTGGCATAGTCGTGTATGGCACCCCCGACTTCAGTTGCATGGAGCGACACGGCTTGACCATGCCTCCTAGCAAGGTTGCGACGTGATGGCAGCGGTTAGATATTTTTGGTATCCACCTCGGGCTATAAAAAAGCCCAGAAGGCTCTTGTTTGAAGGAGAGGGTTTTCCCCGTGACAGGGAACCCTAGGAGAGCCGCACCAAGGAGCCATCGAAGTTTTTGTCTATTGGGGAGCCTGATGTGGATGCGTGTAATTGACATGTTTCCAAAATAATGCGCAGCATAAATAAACATAATAAATCCTAATTTATTATAACACACACATCCATGCATGCAAGATACAACACGTGGTGACATAACCGCACATTAAAATTTTATGAAAAAGTAAATTAAACCTTTTAATCTAGTTATACCTGTGAGTTCATTTTTGAACTTTGTAGATAGTGTTTGCTAGCCTCGTAAGGCTAGCCTCTTCCAAAATCAACCAAGTGACGTTATCAAACCTCGCCTTTATTCGTATCCACGCTGATGACTTCGCTAAGTCCGAGCCGTGTCTCCATTTTGGTACTAGCTAAAGTGGGGAGACAAAATGATCCGAGTAAGGGATCTTGCTCGACTTGGTGCTCAACGGCTCAAAGCAACCTGGTGGCATCAAATGAGGTGGAGGCGATGAATCGGTATCGGCGCCGAACAGTCCGTGGCGCCGATAAATCGGTGTCGACATCTAACAGTTGGTGGCGACGATGAATCGGTGTCGGCACTGAACAGTCGGTGTGGTGATGAATCAGTGTCGGCGCCGAACAGTCGGTGGCAGCAACAAATCGGTGTCGGTGTCAAACAATCAGTGCCAAATCAGTGTCGGCAAGAGAAGGGGAGAAGAGGGGAGAGAAGAGAGGAGGGTTTTGGAAAACCTAACTCTTAGGTTTAATCAAA
>JBBUKS010006115.1:0-12617 GCA_038050645.1 Hedychium gardnerianum | reverse complement strand
AGGACCGAAGGAATTTAGATATCTCCACAATGGTATGATATTGTCCACTTTGGGCCTAGGCCCTCATGATTTTGCTCCTATAAGCTCATGATCTTTCCCATGTATTTTCAATGTGGGACTTTGTTTGCAACCTTGCAACCCCAACAGTTGTGTTGTTCTTGTATTGGATTGTTATTGGATTGTATAAAATTATTGTGTTGCGTTGTTCTAAATTGTTGTGTTGTGTTGTTCTTGTATTGGATTATTTTGGCATTTATTTTGACATGTTCTAAATTGTTCTTGTTCTTGTTGAAATCACATGTAATTTGTCTCTTGTAAATTGACATTTGTATGTTATAAAATGATTTTATGGCAATTATTTTATCTTAATCTATGTTGGTATTAAATTCTTGTTCAAATTTTATCAAATGAGTACTTTTGTAAAATGGTCTTGGTATTTCAATAAAATGATACATTTATCAAACAATTATAAAAAGTGTCTGAATCATGTTCAAAAAATCGATGCTCTCAATATAGTGTATCACAATGATGTTTGAGGGCATGGATACATTTAGTAGACCTGCCCGAGCATATAAGACCTGGTTTCATGTCAATCCGAAATCGTTTGGCCCATCAATCGGTTTTGGTCAAAATCGGCTGATGGACTTTAGCAATTCTAAAAATCAAATATTTTATATTATCAGAAATAGGAAAGATCAAGGATATTAAATATGGTGTATTTTAGTGATTATCATTGATATATCATTTATATTGAGCTTTCGACATCATTTCTCGTGCTCGAATCTAGTTCAAAATATTATTGCTCTCAATACAATGTATCACAATGATGTTTGAGAGCATGGATACATTCAGGAGACCTGCCCGAGCACATATGACCTAATCACATGTCAATCCGAGGTCGTTTGTTCCATCAACCAGTTTTGGTTAAAACCAGCTGATGGACCTTAGCAATTCCAAAAATCAAAATTTTTATATCTTCAAAAAGAGAAAAGTTCAAGGATCTCAAATATGGTGTATTTCGATGATTATCATCATCGTATCATTTATATTAAGCTTTCGACATCATTTCTCGTGCCCAAATCGTGTTTAAAAATCGTTGCTCTAAATACGGTATATCGCAATGATGTTTGAGAACATTGATACATTCAAGAGATCTGCCCGTGCACATAGGACTTGATCTCATGTCAATCCGAGGTCATTTGGTCCATCAGCCGATTTTGGTCATAATCGGCTGATGGACTTTAGCAATTCTAAAAATCAAAATTTGTATATCCTCAAAAATAGGGAAGCTCAAGGATTTCAAATATGGTGTATTTCAGTGATTATCATCGACAAATCATTTATATTGAGCTTCCGACATCATTTATCGTGCCTAAATCGTGTTCAAAAAATCGTTGCTCTCAATTTGGTATATCGCAATGATGTTTAAGGGCATAGATACATTTAGGAGACTTGCCCAAGCACATAGGACCTGGTCTCATGTCAATCCAAGGTCTTTTGGTACATGAGTCAATTTTGGTCAAAATCGGCTGATCAACCTTAGCAATTCTAAAAATCAAAAAAATTATATCTTCAAAAAGAGAAAAGTCCAAGAATCTCAAATATGGTGTATTTCAGTGATTATCATCGTCGTACTATTTATATTGAGCTTCTGACATCATTTCTCATGCCCGAATCGTGAAATGATCATAGAAGGTATTTTAATCGATTGCTACAGTGTAGCAATCAATTAAAATTATTGTATATTGTCATAGAGGGGTTTTTAATCGATTGCTACAGTGTAGCAATCGATTACAATTACTTATATGGTCACAAAAGGTTTTTTAACCAATTGTTACACGGTAGCAATCGATTAAAATTATTGGTCATGGTTTTTGTCATGGTCGCAGAAGGTTTTTTAATCGATTGCTACTATAGCAATCGATTAAATTTTGGATGAATCGGACATGAGAATATTTTCCCAATCGATTGATACACACCGTATATGAGAACTTTCTGTGACCAAGAATAGTATTTTAATCAATTGCTACAGTATTACAATCAATTAAAATACCTTCTGTGACCATAAACAGTAAGTTTTAATCGATTGCTACAGTCACAGAATCGATTAAAATACCTTCTGTGACCCTAAACATCAATTTTAATTGATTGCCACAGTTTAGTAATCGATTAAAATACCTTCTATGACCATGACCAATAATTTTAATCGATTGTGACACTTGCAATTAATCAAAAAACCTTCTATGACCATATACAATAATTGTAATCGATTGCTACACTATAGCAATCAATTACAAATCCTTCTGTGACCATATACAGTAATTTTAATCGATTGCTATAGTGTAGCAATCGATTAAAATACCTATTGTGACCATGAATACTCTTTTAAATCGATTGTTATTGATACGATCTTGGGCCTATCCGTCGATTTTGGACAAAATCGGCTAATGGACCAAACAACCTCAGATTGACATGAAACCAAGTCCCATGTATTCGGACAAGTCTCTTGAATATATTCATGCCCTCAAACATCATTACGATACACATTATTAAGAGCAACCATTTTTTAACATGATTCAGGCACGAGAAATGATGTTGGAAGCTCAATATAAATGATACGACGATGATAATTACTGAAATATACCATATTACCAAACGACCTCGGATTGACATGGTACCAAGTGCAAGTACCCCAAAATAGTCTTGATGTGATCAACTGAGTTAAGTTAGGTCTTGTGTGGTTTGATCCTTGTATTTAAGTGTGCAAGAACTTAGGAACACAAGAAGTCGAGCGGAAGACTCAGCGGACGATAAGGATGGCACGAGAAGCGAGTCGACGGGCTCGGTGCATCCAAGGGATGAGAAGTTGTGGAAGAGTACACAGGTGGAGCGAGAAGGACACGGTCCAAGGAACACAAGGCGAGAAGGGCGCGGTCCGAGGGACGAGAAGTCGGGGAGGAAGCCTGCTCGAGGAGAAGGTCGAAGTTGGGTTCGGGTGAGCTCAACTTCGAACGACCAGAAATCACCCAGGCGAACGGAAGGATTGGAGGCACCCCGGAGCAACTGAAGGCGCCTCACCAGCCAGGCGCTGGAGGCGCCCCCATCGAATGGAGGCACGTCAAGCGCTCATACATTAGAGGCGCCCCCGTCTGCTTGGAGGCGCCTCAACCAACCGCTGAAGACTCGTTGCAGCAAATGAGATCTAGAAGTCAAGTTAGCTCAACCGAGGCGGCCCCAATGCTTTGAGGCACCCCCAGCGCTGTCAGATCAGCAATGGATCAGTTTTGATCCATTGGAGGGTCCCTCAATCAATGGAGGCGCCCCCATGAGTGTCACATCAGCAAAACGATCACCTCAACCATTTTGCTATAAATAGTGGTTATATCCTCTCATTTTAAATAACACACTGTATTCTTTCAACTCTACTTGAAATTTTCCAAGTATATGCTTTCAAAGTTGTAAGAGGCTACTTCTCCTAAAGGAGTTCTTTAGTGGAGCTTTCACTTGCCTTGGATTAACAACCACCCCGGTTGTAACCAAGTAAAACTTTTGTGCCTCTTTTCTTTTATGTTTTATTTATTTTATTAACTAGTGTGTCCTTGCTTAAGTAAGAAGCAAGAGAAAAGATTTAATTTTATTTGCAGAGCTATTCACCCCCTTCTAGCCGGTCCACAACTACGATCCTACAATTGGTATTAGAGCCCAACTGCTTTAGAAGGACTAACTGTCGTCTAAAGCTACTCAAAGAATGGCTGGATCAAGCATCTACCCGTCAAAGTTTGAGGGGCAGTTCATGCTATGGAAGCGCAAAATGGAGGTATTCTTTAAAACATACTTTGATATTTTGCTAACGATTAAATACAGTTTTAAAGCACCTAAAGACGAGGACGGAAAAGATAAAGAAGAATATCTTTGGACCAAGAAGCAGCAGATCGACTTCATGGCTAACGGTAAAGCTGAGCTCCATCTACTAAGCGTACTACCGCCTCAGGAGGTCAATCGAATAGGGGCCTATAACTCAGCCAAAGAACTCTGGGAGAAGTTCCTGGAGCTCCATGAAGGAACCTAAGAAGCCAAACTAGCAAGACGAGACATGCTCCGGAGTCAACTAACGAACCTCCTAATGAAAAAGGGAGAAACGGTGGCTCAAGGACATTCAAGGATCAAGGAGTTGATCACCGGACTCACCAAGCTCGAAGAAACGGTATCGAATCAGAATTCACTAAGGTATGCGTTAAATGCGTTCTCGAGAACTCAAGATTGGGCATCGATCATGGACTCCTACTACGTCTCCAAGACCTAGAGGTATGTACCTTAGAAGAGTTATTTACTACTTTGGAACTACAGGAGTCTCGATGTGCATGACGAAAAGAGAAAAATACTTCGAACCAGAACATAGCTTTGCAAGCAAAGAAGAACGAGCCAGATTCAGAATCTTCACCTGACGAAGAAGAAGAAACTTATATGGTAAGAAAATTGAATAAATTTTTTAAAACTAACCATTTTAATAAGTCGCAGGCCAAGAAATTTCTCCGAAGAAAATGGAAGGTAAAATGCTACAACTGCAATGAAGAAGGGCACATCAAGGACAACTGCCCCAGATTAAAAGATAAAGAAAAAGAAAAGGAGAAAGGACTAAGTAGACTCAAGCATCAAAATCTTAAAGGTACGTGGGATGATTCATCTTCATAAGAGTCCGAAATCGAAGAATATGCTGGACTAGCCCTAACTGTCAACTACCGAAAAGAGAACATTGATGAAGGAGAACTACTTCAGAGGAAAGCAGTGATGAAGGGAGAGCATCTAACTACGAATCCGACATGGTAAGTGAGGTACATCAACTTCCTCCTGATCAAGTTTACCATGGTATTAAAATGATGTCTAGATCATTATGTAAGCTTAGATCAAAATATGTATATTGAAAAAGATAAACTTAGAATTAAAAATTAAATTAGCAAATGCTTGCCCACTAATTGATTTTGATAAACTTAAAATTGAAAATACAAAATTAAAAAATTAAATGAAAATATTAGAAAATAATTCTGCATGTTCAAATATTTTTTTCAATTTTAGAAATTATAGAGGACTAAATTGGTATTTAAAAAATCATAGGGGCTAAATTAAAAAAAAATCACATTTTGATAATCCTAGAAAATACTTGATTAATTCAGTAGGTAGAAATTTATTCTGGGTTCCAAAATCTGTTCTAACTTATTAGATTATCTTTTTATGCATGCTAGAAAATAAAATGGTTAAAGTTATTAATATTTTGTTTGTAAAATTATCTTCAAATATTTCTGTTTGATTAATTTTCATATTATATTTTTATATGATATAATTTAATGGTTTTTGTTATCAATAAAAATTTTGAAATTTTTTGACGGTTGAATAATTTTTTATGAATTTTTTAAAAAAAATTTAAATTTTAAAATTAAAAAATTTTGGAGACTTATTTTTGAAATTTTTGATTTTTTTGAATAACCATTAAATTTTAAATGTTTATAAAATTTTGCAATATTTTTTACCGACAAATTCTATTTTTAATTTATTATCTTAAAAATATTTCAATTCACTTAAGAAAAATAGTTTCCTCTATAAGAAAAAGTATTTTTCTTGTGAATTTTTTTTTAGAATCATATTAGTAATTCTAAATATCGAAAAATAATTTCAATATTTTTCTAAACTTAAAAATAATTTTCAAATTATTTTTGGGAAAATTATGATTTAATTGTTGAAAAATTATTTTCTTAGAAATAATTATGGTAAAAATACAAAGATTTCTATCTCGTGGATATATCCTTAATTAAATTTTTTCCCATTTTTCCCCCTATTATTAAGTATTTTTCCCATTTTTTTGATGAGATCAAAGGGGGAGAACTATGGGTTAAGTTAAGAGGAGTTTATTGCACTTTTTTTTTAATTGCAATATTTTTGTTAATGTAGTTAACCTTATAACTTTATGTTTGGTTTACCCCAACTTTAATTTGGGTTGATGCACATCAAAAAAGGGAAGATTGTAAGTACCCCGAAGTGGTTTTGATGTGATCAACCAAGTTAGGTTAGATCCTGTGTGGTTTAATCCTTGTGTCTAAGTGTGCAGAAATTTAGGAACATAAGAAGTCGAGCGAAAGACGTAGTGGACGAGAAGGATAACACGGGAAGCGAGTTAACGGGCTCGGTGCATCCTAGGGACGAGAAGCTGCGGAAGAGTACACTAGTGGAGCGAGAAGGACGCAGTCCGAGGGACGCGAGACGAGAAGAATATAGTTCGAGGGACGAGAAGATGGGGAGGAAGTCTGCTCGAGGAGAAGGTCGAAGTTGGGTTCGGGTGAGCTCAACTTCGGACGATCGGATAATCACCCAAAAGAGTGAAAGAAAGAATGGTCAACAGGTAAAGTTGACCATTCGAGGTGCCCCCATTGAATGGAGGCGCCTCAAGCGCCAAATCAATGGAGGCGCCCCCATTGAATGAAGGCGCCTCAAGCGCCCATTCAAGGGAGGCACCCTCATTTAATGGAGGCGCCTCAACCGCCAGAGCCGTTGCGGAGCCGTTGCGGAGCCGTTGTGACGCGGATGAGATTTCAGCTCGATGGAGGCACCCCGGATCAATGGAGGCGTCCCGAATGGCCACGTCATCAAAACAGCCACTTCGATCAGGAGGCTATCAAAAGAGCCCTTGAGATCAATAGTGAAAGACAACACTTGCTCTTAACTTCTATACTCTCTGTTATTCACTGTTAGAGTTCTTAAATGTTGTAAGGGGCTTCTCCGCCTCTGACTTAGTCGAAGAAAGAGTTTCTTTAGTGTTTTCTATTGTCTTGGATTAACAACCACACAGGTTGTAACCAAGTAAATTCTCTGCCTCTTTTCTTTATGTATTTTTATTATTTAGTAATTAAAGTGTATGTCCTTGCTTAGCTAGAAGCAAGAGAAATAGTAATTTTAATTTGTAGACTATTCCCCCTTCTAGCCGGTCCACCAAACCTACAATAACATCTCCGGGCAGCTAATTAATCTCTTTTTACTTCGCCGACCCGATCTTGGATAGGAAATTTCATCTTCTGGTGGATAGTGGAGATGACTGTCTAGAACATGCTTAACGCCAGTCTCCCAAGTATGTCATTGTAAGAGGAGACCGTGTTATATATAAGCAAGGGAGAGTACCAAGTTCTCTTCAAAGGTTTCTCTCCCAAGGATATGAAAAGGTCAATCTGACTAAGTGGCTGTACTTCATGGCCGGTGAAACCGTACATTGAAGTAGTTATCGGTTGGAGCTTTTCTTCATCGAGTTATATCTGGTCGAATGTTTTCTTGAAAATCATGTTGATGGAGCTTCCTGTATCCACGAACACTATCTTCATATTGTAATTGGCGATGAGAGCATGTATCACCAAAGCATCGTGATGGGTGGTTTTTATTCCCTCCAGATCCCGGGGTCCAAAACTAATATTGACTGTACCTCGATGGGAACCTTACGCTTGCCTTTGTTTGTGCACCGATCTGTCTCCTGACGGGATCGGGATGGCCTTCGAACTTTGTTGGATGATGAGCGCCCTCGTCGATCGGAATGACTCCTTCAATTCGCATGACAGGGGGATTGTCAAGCAAGCTCTGGCGATGATCTTCGTAGGAGTGCTCATTGCTCGGTCACCTGCCACAATTCCCAGACATACTGCTCACACTCCTGGGTGTAGTGTCCTTTTGATTTATGAAAGGAACATAACCGACCCGCCATTTTAGGCAGCCACAAACTTGGCTGAGAACTCAAGGTCGGAGTGATCTTCACCACTTGTACTCCTTTGTCTCTCAGCTTCATCGACTACTAATGATTTTCCTCAAGGGAGATGGAGGAGCCCTCCTCTCTGATTGAGTGTCGACGTGGCTCGGGGCAAGAGCTTCTTTCTTTCTGAACGTTTGAACTACCTCCACGTTAACATATTTCACGGTCCAACCTAATAGACTATCACAGTCGGTTGGGGTTTTTTTCACCAAAGACCTAAAGAATTCTCCTTCCACCAATCCTTAAGAGAAGGCGTTTATCAGCACATCTGAAGTAGTCATTTGGGATATCTTAAGTCATCCGATTGAACCGCTGGATATAGTCCTTTAATGCTTCCTTTAGCTCTTGTTGAAAAGACAATAAGTTTAGCGTGGTCTTGTGATACCTTCGACTACTAGCGAAATGTTGCAAGAATATGGTCTTGAAGTCCTTGAAGGACCAGATGGAGGAAGCGGGGATCCGATTGAACCACCTCTAAGCTGAACTTGAGAGAGTGGTCAAAAACACATGGCACTTGACGCCATTCATGTATTGATGCAGCAAAACTACATTCTTGAACTTGCAGAGATGGTTTTCGGGATCAAATGTTTCCGTGTACACCGCCATCTGCAATGGTTGGAAATGACATGGTAACGCATTCTCAAGGATGTTCTTCGCAAACGGAACCTCTGGGGAATCCTTCATTTCCTCGATGGATGACGCTTTTCCTTGCATGGGGTCACAAGGAGGTGTCTCAGCCACGAAGGATCCCACGAACAGTTCGCGCCGAGCCGTTACCCCCTTAGAGATTATCACCGGGGTTTCAAAAAACGCCATAGGTCGCAACGACCTATGGTCAAGAACTGGAGATATTTCTGTAGATGTCGCATTTAACTTCAAGGGCGAGGGATTCGTCGATAGATGCTACACGCACCGCTTCATGTATTTTAGTTGCAACAAGTTGATCAAAGTCTTCTCGCATCATGGTAATCGATGTAGGTCTGTCGGTGTCATCCATCTTAACGTCTTAGTTCAGGTGTACACTCCCACAACCAACGCTAATTTATTCCTGTCCAAGAACGCCGATAGGTGAGCCACTGGTGAGCTAGAGTCTTTGTTAACCAGTCTTCTAACGTCAAGAAGTCTTCGTCTTTGAAAGACGAAATCCACCAATCATAAAGAGGAGGAGGGGAAAGGTAGAGGGTTAGGATGACGACCGGGGAGTGTCCTAGCGCAGTCACTTCGATGCCCAAGTTAGTAGCTGATCGAGTAGAGTAGAAGAAGGGGAGAAAATAGTAGTAGTGCGCTGGAGTTGAAGAGCAATGTAGATGATCACGTACCTCCGTATGTAGATGCAAGGATGCTTTTATAATACTATCTCTGTTACTTCTCTCATTCTCTGTGTATTAATTGTTGATGCGACGTGTATCATACACCAGTAAGGGAAATATCTTATCGTATCTTGTGGTATGATATGCACCATACCACCCTTATACGCTCTGACAATATCGGTAAGGTCATGCGTTCTGGCGACGTGAACCCCTTGCATGCCTTAGTCTGTTGAGTAGTTGGGCCTCAGGGTTGTTGAGCCAAGGGGTTTGGCCCATTAGGGGTGTTGACCCGGGGATAAGAGGCAAGAAGCCTCAAGCTAACTAAGGATTTATCAGGGAGCTGTGAGCCTGGTTGGTGATGCTTCTCTTGGTCGGCGAGTGCCTCCCGATCAGCGGACATCTCCCGATTGGCGGGCATCTCCCAACTACCAAGCGTCTCCCGATTGGCGACTTCATAGGTCTTTGACTTTCATTTCAGTGTGAACACTGACCTTCGCATATATGAATACCTCTGATAACTCTCCGTATCATGTAATTTACGTGGAAATGGGTATTATTGATGATAGTTACAATCACTCATCCAAAATTGAATACGATTTAGTCAAATCAAAGTCATTTAACTACAGGGTGTGCTTAAATTATCATGGTGTGTTTTAATAATTTAGAAATTCGGAGGCATTTTTGGAAAAATGGACAAACTTAGATAGAAATGATTTATTCATCATTATTTTTCTTATAGTAAAAAGTTTTATTTATTACTATTTTTTAAATACAAAATACGATTAGAGTGCAATGATTAATTAAACTTAGTAGGGTCTCCTAAGCACGTGGTATGGTGAGTCCATCGCAAATAATAGAAAAATAAAGAGACATTTAGTTAGTAAGAGCTTTCGAAAGAGCGAGTAAATTACGTAAGTGTTTGTTGAGAGTGGAAAGTATTTAAGCTCGACGGTTATATCTTTGAGAAATCACCTTTGTAAACGAGAGTTACCTAGTCCATCGATGATAACATTAAAAACCTAATTAAACAATAAAACATCACTATCGACTTCATAAAATCCTTGTTCATAATTCCTTCTTTCTCGTGTTCTATATTTTTCATGTTCTGTATTTCACAAGAAGTTTGATATATATATATATATATATATATGTCACATGCTAGAGAGGCCTTGGCAGTTGCATCCCATAAAGCCATTATTGCAATTTAATTACTTCATTATTTTGGTTAGATGTATTAATTAGGTGACACTAAAAAAGAAGTCCCCACTAATTAACTTGATAAAAGTAATTGCTATTATGAATATATATCAAAGAAATAATTTAATAACTATAGCAAAAAGATGATTATATTTATCTCAGATATTTCTTATAGTCCATCTTTAAATTATATGAATAGAGATAAATCATAAAGTGAGTTTATAGTCGACCGCTAAGTGACTAGAGAATGAGAGGAAATTTTTTTTCCCGAGGATATGCATCCGTTAGAAATCGACTACTATTTTATTATAATAAATTTATCATCAACTAATCAATTGAACATATCGTGGGGACAAGAAATAATTTAATTACCACTATTATTAAAGTAGTTGCTCTCCGTTAGAGATGACAATTTCTTCTAAATCCGATGGAGGATTCGATACCCGACTTGAATGGAGGAAGGTATGGAGGGATTTTTTGGACCTAATTAAATAATTGAATAATCAGATATGTATATTCGGATAATTGAGTATGGAGACGGGTCTAGTAGAATCTTAATTACTCATATCCTATTCGATTATCCAATTAAATTATATATATACAGAATTTATTTTCCCCAAAAATTTAGTGGTATTTAATATATTTTTATTGAATATGATTTAATTAGGAATATATTATATATGTTTTTGTTGAGTATAAGGATCAATATCCGATCTCCGATGAATATTTGTATTAGGATAAAAATTGAAAATTCGATAAATATGAATATGAAAATGAAAGTTTAAAAACCTAATGAAATGAAAAAGAAGGATATAAAATCCGATTCAAACCCGATTCATTATCCTCCCTACACTCTGCATTCATTCATCCCCTTCGGCGTAATCAACAAAAGTCAACGGATGTGATTTGTCAACCACAGGCAATTAAGAGTGCTTAATTTGGTCAACCCATCTCACTTGCAGCAAGCTGATCTTCCCAAGAGCTTTGGACGACGGTATCTCAATTTTGGTGTGTTGCTCAGAAACTGTGGAGTCACACCAACATCTGATGGATCCAATGCATAAATCAGTAATGACAAACCTTGTTTGTCAAGGTTACAGAACAAAAATGGAAGAACAACTCATTGAAGTCTTCGCCAGTACTTAACTTAAAGAATCAATGCAACTTTGTGTTTTCCATTACATGGTTTGCTTTTTGATTTGCCTTCATCATTTTTTTTTATAGAACTATCCTGAAGCCCAAATTTATGCAGTTAAACAAAGAATAGTCATGTCTCTGTATCTTCAGTTTAGATGCTAATTATCATGCATTTAATTGAATTATTGTTTAAGATAAAATCTTTAAGTGCACTTATAGGTAATCAAAGCTTACAAATTACAAATAATAAATTTTTTTAGAACAGACAAAAATATCCAAGATTTTGTTGAGGAAACGCCTTGTAGTGAACTGTTGATATATGAAAAGAGGAAGGATTGTGTATCTCCCTGCAGGACTTCATTCATTTTGTTCATGTTTAATTAGACTCGATTGAAATGGGCTGGGTTGGGCCTGTGCTTGATTCATAATGGATCATGGAAGATGTGTCGATCATGGCCCATATATACAACGATAAATTAGAATAAGGTTGAGCAATCGATTCAAAATCGAACCGATTGTAGCGATTTAACCGAAACCGAATAAATATAACTTTTTTCGAACTAACTAAACTGATTGAACTTTTCAACAAAACCCGAACAAATTGAATCAATAAAATATCGATTAATTCGGTTTTCGATCGAATTAATTGAACTTTTCAACAATTATATATTTTTATTTAATTTTAACTTTCTATTTGGTTAATTCAGAATTAGGGACTTAGGATTTTCTGGTTTAGAGATTTAAGATCTAGCTTATTCGATTTAACCAAGTTAAAAAATTTAAAATCGAAATCGAACCGAATTAACCGATATTTTTTTTAAAAAATAAATTTATGAGATAACTGAACCAAACTTTTAAATTTAGTAAGTTACATTGGTTAATTCGGTTTAACTGAACATTCGCTGACTCCTAAATTAGAACGATGAAGCTTTTAGGGATTAGGCTGAAACTAAAATTGACAAAATTGGACATGACCGTAACCGTGTGACCTTATATGTGGTTTAGTCTACTGAAAACACAATAGATAAAAATAAATTTTGTGACATGTTACAATTTAAGTTAGTAAGTTAAATTAATTTTAACAACCTTTTTATCCATAATTTTGATTTCTAAAGGGTTTAGTTAATTTTAGATCATAAAAATTTAGTTTATTAAAAGAGATAATAAATTTTATATTAACACAAATGACAAAA
>JBBUKS010006105.1:0-12618 GCA_038050645.1 Hedychium gardnerianum | reverse complement strand
ATATTATCATGAAATGAATTGACGAGAACGTTGAAAATGAATCGGGATTAGATAAAACTCTTTATTTATATATATATATATATATATATATATATATATTTTTAAATACTAAGCAACTTGGAATCATCATAGTGACAATAGACAAAGGTCCAAACTCATGGCTTAGGGCAAAGGAAAAAGCCAAAGCGAACCCGTCTCTCCACATGGTCACTTGTTGGACACCAGAGCACAAAGGGCCCCTCCTCGACCCCTGTCCCATCGCCTTGGCTTCATTCACTCACCACACCACACCACACCACACCACGGCCGAGACAGCCCACCTGGGAAATCAATGATGTGGCGTCACATCCACTGTCTCACATGGCGAGGGCAGGGGCATTGCAGTTGCAGTTGTAGTGGCAGTGCAGAGGTCGTGAAGAGGTTCTTGTGACACTCCCCATGCCACAACTGCTCCGTAGTTTCAGAGAAGCCATGGATCATGGATGGAAGAAGGGAAAGCTAGCTCATTAATGGCTTCAAAGCAGAGAGAAAGAGAGAGGACCCATTCACATGGGCTTTAATTATGTCAATCTTTAACTTTCATGTGCAGTGCTGTTCTCTCTCCTTGCGGCAAAGTCAGATTCACGTGGAAGAAGAAGAGGAAGAAGAAGAAGAAGACGACAATGGAGATGTTAAATAATGCACATGGGGAATCATCTCTCGTTACAAATGGAAGAAAGCGGAGGATAATTAAAATGTACAAATAAATTACACCGCCAATGTTGGAAAGGGAGAGAGGTGCTGCGATCGGATGGCAGTCACATGGGATGGGGGGGAGGAGGTGGTGGTGAGGGGGCGGCGCTGGCGGCGGAGAGGACTTCGGTGATGGCGCTCATGGCGCGGACTTGCATCTGGAGCGCTGCAATGTAGTCGGAGACCTCCTCGAGGAGCGACGGCAGTAGGAGCTTTCTGCAGCCGGGGACCAGGCGGCCGAGGACTCTCGTCTTCTTCTCCAGCGCCGGCGGCCTGCTGCTCTTTGAGGCGGCGGGCCTCGGCCGGGCGGCGACACGCGGCCGGAGAACTCTGCTGCGTTTGAGAGAGCGAACCTTGCCCGAGAGGAGGATGGCGCGGCTCCACCGCGTGCGTCCGCGGGCGGAGACGGCGAGCGCCCGGTCCGCCGCCTCCCGGAGTGCGCGGCTCCGCGACCGGTCCTTCGGCGCCGGAGCAGATGAGCGGACGCGGCGGAGCGCCGCGATGAGCCTGGAGGAGTAAGTCCTCTGCTCGCCCTCTGTTCTCCACCTGGCCTCCTCCGCCGCCGCCGCCGTTGACGACGACGACGAAGACTCCGCTCCGCGCTTCCGCTTCCTCTCCCCGCCGCCCTCCTTCGCCGCCATCTCCCCGTCCGCCGCCATGCCAACTCTGCGACGAATCTACCTACACACAAACCCATCAATTCCTTCATCAAAGACACCCAAATTCATCAACAGATTCAAAAAAAAAAAAAAAAAAAACCATTTTTTCGCTTACTACGAAACCGTCGAGAAGAACAGGAAGGAAAATTCACGAGGCGGATCGCGGTGGCGTGGATTAGCGAGTGGGGATCGATCAAGGGAGAGAGAGAGAGGAGGAAAGCAAGCGAAGAAGGGATGTATTATAGAGAAAGGAAAGGAAAAGGAAAAGGAAAAGGAAAGAAAGGAGAGAAGGGCACAGCGCACATGACAAAACCGGACTTACATAATTTAGTTTCTCGTTGTCGTTTGACCACATGGCCCTGTTTACTTTCATATCATATCAAATCAAATCATAATAAATATAATTAAATATCAAGTGAATTAAGCTGTTTTTTTCATCAAATTACTCATTTGAGGTTTATGCCAATTTTTTTATCTAGATTTTAGAGTACTTTTGTTGCCCACTAAATGAGCTTCTACGTGAATAAAGCCTTATCTATTCTTTGTAGTGTAGATTTATTAATGAGCTTCTATGTTATCTTTTTATATAAAAGAGATCAAACACTTAATAAATTATTTTATATTAATTATAAATTCATCTTAAAATTTATTAAAATAATTAATCATATAGATAATTAGATATTAATTATGTCAACTGAAAACATTGTGACTAAGCACTATGAAGTATGGTCCCAAATCCTGGCTAGTAGTCAGGTTCCTGTCTCCTTATGTACTAGTCACTGTTCGGGCTGGCTAGATTAGCTCTCGTGATTTATTTTTTCCGTGAATCTTGGGACGGACTGACGGGGACGCTGGGGGCGAGCGTTTCGCGAGTATGGTCCACCACCTTGAGTATTAGTTATCGCTTTGGTATTCGTATGAAGCTCTGAAGCATATTTGGCGTAGCCGTATGATGGTGCTGAAGGCTTTAATAAGGGCTTCGTCCTCTTCCTTATTTTGTCATCTCCCTCGAATTATATGCTTCTTCATTTGATAATTAAATAATACGAGGGTCAGTGTCTCTTTATTATTTGCTTGCTTGATTGCTTTCTTTGCAAAGAAAGATATTTTAGTTTTTTTTAAAAAAAAATAATTCTTTTTTATAATTATACTGCTCCTGTGCTTCTTTTTTATTCTTTCTTTTTTGACTTCGCAGGAGCTCCCACACATGAGTGCCACTTTATATCTTTGAATTAGTAAGAAAAATATTGTTATATAAATTTAAAAATGTGAAAAAAATAGGCACAGGACGATAAATATGATTTAAAGAATTAAATTTCTTTTATGAAATTAAAAGTAGAATAAAGCATAAGATCAGTGAGGTGTGGGGGGAAATCAAATGAGAATTATTTCATGATTTTATTGGAATATTTAGATGGATAGATTAGGATTGAATGATCATTCCGAAGAATCGCTCCTTCCATTCCATATATAGTTTTAAAAGTAGAATGATCATTCAAAAAAGAAAAAGGAGTCCTTTCATTTCATAGTTTTAAAAAGGTGAAATGCTCATTTTATCTATTCTTATAATCTGTTTAAATGTTCATTCTACCTCCTCTAAAAACAAAATACTTTTTGTTTTTAAAATCTAAAATGAAACAAATAAGATAAATAAATTAGGGTCAAAAGAATCACATGAATTAGAGTTCAATGGACCAAACAGGATGAGATGGCCAGATTATTTAAAGTTAAATAAGTCAAAGTAGACCACAATTCAAAAATTAGATGGGCAAGAGAATTAAGTGGCAAAAGAAATCTAGATAACAGATTGCCAAATTAGTTTGGGGGAACCAAGATGAGATTCGATGGACAAAGTGGATTATCATGGTGTTTCAATATATCACATCTAGAATAACATTGGATGATCAAATTAAGATACCAAGGAGAATCATTCAAACCATTGAAAATATAGCATACTATAAACAATGTAATATTTCGAGGTTTAAAACGTCAGTTGATCGTTTCAGCACACTTGAAACAGAAACTATGGTCCTGATCATGTCAGCAAAAGAAAAAGCAATCATCTTCGTAAAAATAGGTCAAACCAACTTATTTTTCAGTTTATTTGTCTTGGAAAACAAAACACAAATCAACTGATCCTTCGATCACTAAATCAACGTATCAATTTTTTTGATACATGAGAGCAAAAAGACAGGAACAAATATGCTCATCATAATGCTTTGCTTAAATGCTTGTGTGAAGCCTCTGGAAAAACGATTTGATCATGCAGGGCAAGTGAAGTTGATTTGCATTTGCTGTGTTCGAAAATGATCACTTTGTGTACAAAACATCCTCCCATGGGTGACGGTAGAGTGGCTGCTTCAGTCTCTTCTGATCAAATGTGTGCCTGTGAATGCCAAGAATGAAGTGTTACATATAATGAAGCAACGATTCAATGAAAAAGCAAGTAAACCATAATTTGCACAGAAAGCCTATATTTCATCCCAGTAGATTCAATTATTGTCAACTTCCCATCTATTCTATATTTATATCAACTCACTATGACATTCAAAAAGATCAATTATCTACCCCAGTTTCTTAGTGACAGTCCACAAACTCATGAGGCAAAGAGAGGTTCACCAATCCAAATAACTAGCCACTGGGTCTAGTGGAAATACCCCTCCGACCACTAACTCATGAATCAACTCCTCTTACAAATGAGACTAAAGAAAGCAGAGGTTCACCAATCCAACTAACTAGCCACTGGGTCTAGTGGAGATACCCCTCCGTCCACTAACTCATGAATCAACTCCTCTCACAAACGAGACTAAAGAAAGCACTTTGCCTACACTGGGGCGCATGCCACATTATGAAAGGGTAGATAAATCATATTCTTCCATTACTCTTTTACGCCACCCATCATTAGCCACAAAGAAAATGAAATCCATGGGAAAACAGGTTTAAAGAATAAGGATAGTAGAGAAGTGACTCATCAACTCACCCAATCAGACCAATTGAGCGGGCCAACACAAACAGACCATTTAGATATCCAATTTCGACGATCTCATCAATTTCTTGTTTGCTGAACATTCCACTTCCAGCTAGAAGATCCAAGAAAAGAGATCCAATTGCACCATCAACGTTAAGAACCAAGTTGTTTGCCTTTGAGAGTGTGTATGTCTCAACTTGCACAGCATATTCCATATACTTCACAGATGGGAAATGAGTGTGTGCATACTTTTGCAGGAGCTCCACTCTTTTATCTCTGTTGTCTCTGCTTTTGATCCTGTTTCCCAGAAAATGGCAGTTATCATTGACATGGACAAAAGCATAAGATGGCTATGCAAAATTGCCCAGTCATATATGGAGTATCACTAGCATATTTATGCTAACTAATGAAAAAGAAAGCCAAATGATGCAATGTGAGTATAGAATATCCATATCCATGTCAAACATATCCGTTGACAAAAGCTTCAAGCAAAATGTTTTTTTTAATCTTTACGACATTACCTCATCTTTCTTCAGAAAAGGTGGCTTAAACCAAACTAGATGTTCAGGGTAAATATGAATTAGTGAAACCAGTTTAATCAGTGAGGTGACAGTTTACCAAATCAAAGAATCCAGTGTTTTACTAATGCACATCTAATTATCCACATTTCAAGCATTAGTGCTAGATCTTACTATAATTATTAACTTTGGTTTATACATACAAGTACCAATCAGTCCCATCTTATATACCATGAACCAAAATACCACTCCCTGCATTTTTTAATGACGGTCAACGACACTAAGTTGACAGACAAATACCCCTACTGGTCAAGTGTAAAATCTTAGAAACAACCATGTTGGACTTCGAAAATCACACCTGTATCTGATACTCATACCTAAGTCTCTGTAAGTTAGATTCTAGCCATCTTAAAGCAAATACAGGAAAGAGAAACTGAAATTTAAGTTAGATTCTAGCCATCTTAAAGCAAATACAGGAAAGAGAAACTGAAATTTAAAGCAGAGAAGGCTCAAGTACAACAGTCTTTAGCCAAGATGTTTACAATGAAGACAACCATTCTCCTTGTTCAAGCTTCCTTTTTCTCTCTTCACATTCTCTTTTTCTCTTCACGTTCATTGTTACACACCTCATCAGGCTGTCTACAAGCCTATCTCTCTGTCTAAACTTTACAATGACTTGTGGCTTTCTTGTTATTTATTTTAGAGAGAATCAATTCCAAATTTGAATTCTAGTCAGCATCCAAAGGACAGATGACTGTGTATGTTTTAAACAGATTTTTATGACATTCACAAACATACTTTGCCTTTTGGAAGTTCTTGGCCGCAATCACAATCCAAAAAATAAAAAGGAGATTATTATGCAGATGGACATTGTGAAGCTTTGTAGGTAATGTGATTGAGTAGTCTGTTAGAAGGTACTTAGATGAACTTTGACAGCACATAATAATGGAAACAAAGGAGGTTTTCTGATGAACTTGAGTATGTTGAAGATGCCCAAACAAAATCCAAAAATGTATTTAGTTTGGTGATTGACCATATATGTATAATAATTCTTTGGAAATGGCATGAAAGTGCTGAAAATTTGTTCAATAGTATGAATATCAGTTAAATATCATTCATAGAAGAGGGTAAATCATTAGAAACTGAAAGATGTAAACCTGTGCCCTATTCCTGGCACTCGAATGCCCTTCTTTTTCATGCTTTCAACAAACTCATAAGGGGTGAGGCCCTGAGAACATATATATATATATATATATTCAGTATTACTGCAACTTGAATAAATAAAGAAAATAAAACATCAGAAACACCGCTAGCAAGTCTAAATCCTGATCTTATATACTCACTCTGTCATATGCATCTTTGAAGTACCGAGCAGCATCATCAATTGCCCCGCCGAATCGAGGACCAATTGTAAGCAACCCTGTATTTGAGAAGTCGGTCATTTTTCCTTCCAATGACCATAGGAAAAACTCTCAATATGACCATTACCATAAGCCAAAGTAAATCGAACTTACCTGATACCAGACTGGAGACTAAATCCTTTCCAGCCCTTGCAGTAACTATAGTGTTATGAGCACCAGATACACAGGGACCATGATCAGCACATAACATGATGCAGATCTAACAATTACAGAAATAATGTGAGAGACCAAGGTTATGGATACCAAATATTAGCAGATTGTGTTTGCATAAGGTAACTAAAATACTAGTCAGACTAATATTTACTAGTCAACTAGAAACAAGTGACAGAAACTCATTTTCTAACAGACCTCAATGAATTGTGTACAATAACGTGGTAGGCTACGCTTGAACCACAAAAGGGAGATGACATCACCCACACCAAAGCCGCGTTGGACAATAGTAGACATGGGTACACCGGCATAACAAGGTTCATCGCCTGTGGATAGAGATGTGACTTAGCAAAGTGTTTAACATTGATAAAGTCTGTATGAGAAAAACAAATTACTAATCAAACCTCTGTCATCTGAAATGGTGGAGATGATATGAGTTGGAGCCCGGACTTTCCCACTTTTGATTGCAGATTTAAGATCCTCGGGTATTTGAGGAGGTTTAATTTCAGGTACAGGAGTAATCTGCCCTTCTTCAACCTATCCCGTAAAGAGAACAAGATATAGATAACAGCATCAGACATTCTTCTTAAGTCAATAAAAAAGCAGTTAATATTATATCACAGAAAAAAACTAAAGCGCAACAAGGTACCAGCTTCTCAAAAGTTGCTTTGATTGCAGTCTCAAATGCTTCATACGAAGTTGGAACAACTGCTCCAGCATCTCTTAGAGCCTGATTTTTTGCTTGTGCTGATTCCAATTCACCACCACTTTTTGCACCCTAGTTTAGTGAATTGAGAAAAAACAAATAAGGCATAATGACTTCAATCATAACCAGTAGAGGTGGTCACAAAGACAACATGAGATTGAAAAGATCAAGTTCAACTCACAGCATGACCAAATTGCACTTCAGATTTGAATAGACGGGCACATGTTCCACTAACCCAAGCCACAACTGGTTTATGAACTTTTCCTTCTTTTAGAGCCTCAACTAGGGAGTACTCATCTCTCCCACCTAATTCCCCCAACACAACCATCATCTTGACCTAAATAGATCAGAAGCAGTGTACGTGAAAGGCAATGTTTAGTAATTTTCCTTTTCTGCAAAGAAGTTTATGTTGATCAATCTATTCAGCTACAGTCCATTTTAAATGCTGCAATACATGACAAGTGATCAGTAGATTAAATTAATGTTGTTATTCACTAAAGAGCTTTATGTATAGTTGAGGGGTGTGAGGGATGTCGTTCACTGGAGCTTTTCTACTACTTGAGAAAATTAGTTTCATGGTGATATACAATTTTTTTCTATAGTTGAGGGATGTTGTTCACTGAAGAGCCTTTCTACAGTAGTCAAGAAGATTATTTTCATAGTAACATACTTGAGGGATGTTGTTAAAGCGCAGGACATGATCAGAAATAGTTGAGCCAGGAAAAACATCTCCTCCAATTGCAATGCCTGAAATAGCAAATCATCTAGAATTCAGATCAAGATTTCACAATGAGAAGTATCATTAACTTGGGGAAAAAAGTAATATCACCTTCATAAATTCCATCTGTGACGCGTGCAATTGTGTTGTAAAGTTCATTTGACATGCCACCCTATAACCACACAAAAAAATTATTATACCTGACGAGTTAAATAGAATTAGCTCAAGTAATTCTTTAGCAAGGAGAGAAGAACATATTTTACAAGCATTATCTGTTAGCACATGGATAGTGATAAATAATTTGAGGGAAAATATTGTGATGTAATTTAGTTTTATAGTACATGAAACATCAAAAATCACAATAAAAGTGCGATTAGTGGCATACCAGTTAGCATGATTTGTGCTACACAGGGGAACTATGACTTTATCCATGATATGTGGGTCAGAAATAGTTAGCTCTAGTTTTGGGTCATTTAATGGTCGGCATAGATAAAACTTAAAGATAAATTAACACAAGAGGAACAATATTTGTCCATGAGGCTCCTTCCAATTCATTTCTAGAGAGAAGTAGCATCCGATCAATGTGGATCATACTCACCTGATGTTTAACGCAATCAAGAAATTAGCTTTAACATGAAAATGCTGCAAGACAGTTTATCCAAAAGATACTAATTAATTGAGAAATGAGAATGATCTTCCACAATCTACAAACTATTGATAATTCAAAATGCTCCTGTGTTTATGTTATCTGTGTGTGACGTCAGCAATTAGAAACTTAAGCGTGTTCCTATTTCTTATAAAGACATTAGAAATGTATATGAATATATGTATATATTATATCAAATGTGACAATATATATTAAATATGTAAAGATCATTGTATTAGATCCACATTCATAAATTCTTTTACACCAAGACTGGCCACATGGTAAATGGTGTCATCAATTTGTCTACTAATTGCATCTCTATATAACACAATTTATGGAGATTGGAGAGCTATTCCATACACTAAAACTTCTAACAAGATGGCTGTTCTGCAACATAAGAACTAAAGCTAGGATGGATTAGTTAGCAATATCTGTATAGCTTAGCCAAATGCTATCATGTGGCTCAGAAAATATGCTGCTGAAACTACAGTGTGAAGCGAGCATGAGAATATACTATTTTATGAAAAAGGTATCACTGTATCTTCATTGTGTTTTTAGACACACCTTAGAACTATGTGAACTTGTTCTGAAAATTACTAGGTAATAATCAAATATATTAATTTGATAGAAAAAGAGATATCCAAATGTCATTTATTAGGTTGCCTTACGATGAACATTATGTTCAAATTTGAGTTAGTTGGAGAGGTACGCCAATTCAAATTCGAGTCTTTGCCAAACAAAAAAGGTGGTATTTGGAGCTTGCAACTAATTAACAAAACTATTAGGCAAAACAACTATGATCAACAGAAGAGGGGATATATTCATAACTTGTCTAGAACACCAAATACCTTCACTTTTACTTGGTCTCTAATGACTTTCCTTTAAAATAAAAGGTGTCCGCAAATCAAGGTAGTCATGAATGAATACCAATGAAAAATATTGTGTAACATATCATGTATTCAATGCCATCAAAGTATTGTCTGCTTTGACCAATATCTTATACTATTGGCCTCGGGGTTTTATTGCATGGTGGAATTTGACTCCAAGGCGAAGAGCTTCCCGTTCAATCACCCACCTCGGAATTGCTCATGCCGAGCATGCCTAATTACAATGTTCTGAGAACTTGACTAATTCCACTAAAAGAAACCTAGTTGTTGAGAGTACACACTCTAACTATTTATGCATTTTACACCAATAGGCCGATCACACTTTCCCCCTGCTTCGGTGTGTTTTTGGATTCATTCTTTGGTATCCTAGATGCTAGCCAAGAGCAGTACCTTATCTAAGCTTGCTCCCTGGCAATCGCAGCCTGCCCTCGTTAGACTGAGTGACAACATATTGCCCATTGTAGAAGTTTTTTTACCATGACTACAATAACAACAAAATTACTATATGCGAAGGAAAACCCACTAAACAAAACAAGTTTAGAAAATGCAATACTATAATGAGAGAACAAGTACCGATTTAGACACAAATCCAACAGAACCAGGCCTGTAAAGCTTGCATTGAATTATATTGTCAATTGTTCCAGCAGTGTCACCAATCTTAAACGCACCAGCTTGAATGCCTCCAACAGTGGCTGGACCAATAACTACCTGAAACCAGCTTCGAAAAGGTATTAAACATGAAATTAACAATTAGTGCAGGAAAGATACACAGTAAACCAATTAACTAATCCACCAAATTTTCTCCATTTACTACCAAATTTATTTATGCTATATATTTTTTCAATTCTAAAACTTCAAACTATAAGATCTAAATTCTTTTTTATTCTAACTGAATGACGAAATTCCTTAGTCTTTTCATGTTTCCAACCTTGTTATTAGCTCTTGCATATGCAATTAGTTGCTTTGTGTCTGTCTCTGGAACGCCTTCAGCTATAATAGCAACTACTCTAATGGTATGTTGCTTCAAAGCTGACATAGAAGAGGCTGCCGCACTGCATTAACAATGAAGCATAGTATCAAGAAAATGCCTCCCTTTTCTTATCCAAAAAAAGAAAATGCCTCTGGTTTAACAATAAAAGCATAGCATCAAGAAAATGCACCTTTTTAAGAATGCAAACAACAGAAAAATCACTTACCTTCTGAATGATGAAAAATTGATAAAAACATCTGCAGCTGGGTGTGCCACACATGCTGCTTCAATGCTGCAGTTTAAACACACAAGAAACATTAAGAAACTGTTCTGGTAATCAAACAATAGAAGCTAAAAGTTACAGTTTAATAAACTGAAAGCAAGATTTATTGAAAATTCAAAACAAAAGTTATCAAATCAATATAAACCAATTTCCAATATGTAAAGATAGCTATTTGGATCTTACAAGTTGGCTTAACCTTATTGTCAACTGGAAGTCACTGAATAGACTATTTCAGTTGAACATAATAGAATCATAGTTAAAGTATTAAATATGCCCTGCATGTAGTACTTAAAGTAGTTACCATGTAATGTCATCAATTTGATGAAGTAAAGAACTTCCATAGAACCTATGTGCTATGCTTTCTCATTTTAATCATTGTAAATGCCAACTGTACAAGGAATCATGTAGAAAATGCCTAAGCTATTCCATCTTTGTGGCACTTGATAGTACTGTTCAGAAATTCTCTTATTTCTTGACACATTATCAAAATTTCCATATATCTGACCTACTTGAAGACAAATTCATTGCACCAAAATAAGCAAAGGAAATATATATGTCATCAAGATGATGAGCTCCGCACAAAAAAGAATCAGATACACAAGAGTGAAATCTACAGGCTATATTGATCCAATCATTTTATCGCTTAAGTAAATATTAAGGGACGATATCCACATACATAAAAGTCTCTAGTATCAATGCAAATGTAGTGGATGTCTTACGTTGAATGGACAGGAATTGCAATTTCTTCCTGGCCGAAAAAGAGCTTTTGAAACCCCTCTGAACCTGGATTGATTATTCCCGCAATGGAGGGTGTTTCTCTTCCTATAATAATTGAATAAGAAAATTCAAAGATAAATAAAAAAGTGTAACCCTCAAAAATAAGTGTGGGCATACAAGGAAACAAAAAAGAAAAAAAAAACATTAACAAACCACAAAGGAAGTCAAAGTCAAGCATCCTCTGGATTGGAAGTTGCTTATAATTGTAAAATAGAGCTTGAGTATTTCGCGAGAAAATCTGTCCGGTGGCCATTATGTGAGATGGCACAAAAATGACCTGTAATTAATACAAATTAGTAACTTTTATGAGAAAGAATGAACCAATAACTATGAATACAAAGGTCAAACATAGCAAGATATATCAAGCAGCAACAATAGAAGCATTACAACAGTAGGGACTAGGGAAATGAAACTTGGAAAGAAAAAGTATGAAATAAGAACCCTAGTGGATTGTCCCTAACATTTGGTCACTGTACCAATAGTTTGTTTAAGAGAGATTCCTTCAATTTTGCAAATTCATGTAAATGACAATCTTCAGAAAAAAAGTAATAAACAATTAGCAATTTTCAATTAGTTATAAAAGATAGAACTGACTCACTACCATTCCAAAAAGGAATAAACAGTTTGATAAGGTTAGGTTTGTGTCATTATAGAAGGTTTTTGCCAAACCATGCATTTAAAACAAAGCAAAGAATATGAATTACCGAAATAGAATAATCAACCATACAAGATTTTCCATTGCAGCTTTGCTAGTATAGAAGCATACTCTTAAAGACAGTAATGACGGGTTTACAGTGTGACTCTGAAAATCTGGCATTTGGATGAGGAGTAAACACACAAAGACTAGCCAAAACATCTCACTATTGCTAAATGTCTTTCAATAGGATATTACTTGAAATAATTGCTTTCATAAATAAGAAAATCTTATGGGAAACGAAAAAATTTATTGACTGGAATCATTAAGAGATGTTTGGGAAGTTTATACCCAGTAGTGGTAGAACTATTATTAGGCATTAGACACAATCATTCATAAAACATTAACATACAACAACAACAACCAAGCCTTATCCCACTATGTGGAGTCGGCTATATGGATCCTTTTACGTCATTGGGCTCTATCTCCTACTATATCATCATCTATACTTAAATAAATTTTATCTTGTTTTATTGTTGCTAACCAAGT
>JBBUKS010006077.1:0-12621 GCA_038050645.1 Hedychium gardnerianum | reverse complement strand
CACTTGATCTTATACCAAGTATAAATAGTTTTACTATAGAGAACGATAGCTTCGATGCCCAAGATGACATTGAAGGATTCGAAGATGATTTGGAGGAAGAAGTTGACAAAGTATTTTATGGTGATGGCTCTGAGACTTTAATCATTCGTGAGACCATTAGGCCCCATGATAGAGAAGAATTGGAAAGGAGATTCGGTGAGACAGTGCAAACTGTGAATGGCATCGACTGCGATCGAGAGAGGGAGAATCCAAAATCAGCTTCATTGACGGTGGCCTTATGCAGAAGTCAAGGAGAGGACTTTTCCAGGTTCTTATCCGGTTAGGGTACAAAATCATAATCGGGCAAGATCTCTAATGCACCCTGAAGTGAATGAGAAACAAACTACAATTTACTTGATTGAAGGTGTTCGACTAGCTTCCAATGATGGGATGTTCACTGGGTCAAAAGTACATGAGAAGGAAAATAAGGCTTTGGAGGGGCAGGTGTCGGTGACAAATGAGAAGGAAGTATATGCTCATCCTATAGCAATGACATTTTCAGTTTCTCCTGTGGTTCCTGTTGTAGTGCAATGTAAGTTGGCTTCTGATCTTCCAAAACTCATAGAAGGTTTGAAACATTTAGCCAAATCAGATCCCATGGTGATGTGTATGATCGAAGAATCTGGCGAGTACATTGTTGCTGGTACCGGTGGGCTACTACTCTAAAGATTTACAGGAAGATTTCTTGGGAGAAGCAGAGATCATTGTTTCAAATATTGTGGTTTCTTTCCATGAAACTATGTTAGAGAAATCAAGCAGGACTGTTATGAGCAAATTTCCAAACAAACACAACAGGCTTTACATGGAACCCCGACCAATGGAAGAAGGCCTCGCTGAGGCCATTGATGAAGGGCGTAATGGTCCAAGAGATGATCCTACAATGAGATCAAAGATCCTATTTGAGGAGTTTGGCTGGGATAAGGATCTCACCCAGAAGATTTGGTGCTTTGTGCCTGAGACTACTAGTTCGAACACGATGGTTTTTTATGGAGTTGTTAAAGAAGGACTAGCAGAAATACAACAATTACCATTATATTTTGTTGATTTGATGTCAGATGATCTTCCTCTTGGGCTACCACCTGATACTACTCTAAACTTAGGACGAATTTTTTTTACTTGGGGTGATTGATGCAGGAGGCTCCACAGATCTTTATTATTATTTTTGATATTTTTCACACCTTTGGTATTTAAGGTATTTTGGTATTTTAGGTATTTTTTTATCATTTCTATCTTTTGTATTTTTGGCTTTTTAATCCGTTTAGTGATTTTAGGATTGTGAGTCTATTAGAATTTTTTTCTTTACTTTTAGAATTTCCATCCTTTCTTTACAAGATAGGAATTGGAGTTCATATGTTAGGATTTTTTTTCTTTCTTTGTGTCTTAGGCATGAAGTCTATATAAGAGTCATGTTTAGCTGTTTAAAATTAATCCTCTATTATTATATAAAAATTTCCGTTCCTTGGAAAAACTTAGACGATGATGGTTTTCTCTTCTTGTCGGTTTTCTTTTCTTGCCTTCTTCTCAAATCTCTCTTCTCGTTAGCCCGTAGGATAATCGCTATTCTGCTCGGTGTTAGTACGCAAGAAGATCGAGATACATGGTAGCTCAATAGCGGGCGTAGTTGCCATATGACAAGTATAAAGTCCAATTTTGTCTACCTGGATGATTCATTTAAATCCAAAGTGAAGCTTGAAGATGGAAAGCATGTGAAGGTGGAAGGCAAAGGTGATATCACCGTGAAAACAAAGGGAGATACTTCTAAATTTATCAAAGATGTGCTTTAAGTTCCTGAATTATCTCAAAATTTATTAAGTGTGGGTCAACTGGTAGAAAATGGTTATATGCTCACATTTGATAGGGATAATGCACAAGATGTAATTTTTGATGAAGGAAGTGCATGGGAATGGGAAGACAAAGAGTTTGATTCACATGCAGCCCCTTCTCATCCGCTAGATTCACATGCAACACCTTCCCAATACAATGAAGCAACTCATTTAATTTCTCCAAATCAAGAAACTCAAGTTCTTCATCATCAAGTCATAAGCAGTTGGTTTTGGATACAACTGACTCACCAGCAAGAAAGACTCGTTCATTACAAGAAATATATGAAGCATGTGATGTTGCTCTTGTTGCTAGTGAGCCCCAAAATTATGAGGGTGCTGTTGGAGAAGAAGTTTGGGTACAAGCCATGAATGAAGAAATAAAGATGATCGAAAAAATAACACTTGGCAGCTCATTGAAAAGCCACCATCCAAAGACATTATTGGCTTAAAATGGGTCTTCAAGACTAAGTACAACGAAGATGACTCTATTCAAAAGCATAAAGCTCGCATTGTTGCCAAGGGCTATATATGATCAACAACCTAGAATTTATTTCGGCGAGACATTTGCACCGGTTGTTCTCATGAAAACTATTCGTACCTTTATGGCTCTTACTGCTCAACTCAAGTTGTTGTTATATCAACTAGATGTTAAATTTACATTTTTGAATGGAGAAATTGAAGAAGAAGTATATGTCCAACAACCACAAGGATATGTAATTATAGGTCAATAAAAATATGGTATATTGACTACAAAAAGTTCTTTATGGGTTAAAGCAAGCTCTACGATCATGGAATAGCAAAATTTGGTTCCAAAGAAATCTAAGTGAGCCATCATTGTATATGAAGACAAAAGGTACAACAAATTTTCTTATAGCATGCTTTTATGTTGATGATTTGATATATATGGGCAATAATCTCATGATGATTAAAGATTCTAAGAAAGCCATGATGAGCCAATTTGAGATGACAGATCTAGGACTTATGAAATATTTTTTTGGGATGCAAGTTAAGCAAGAGAATGGGAGAATCTTTATCTCTCAAGAAAAATATGTTGTTGATTTGATGAATAAATTCAACATGACTTGCTGCAAAGCCTCTTATACTCCTATGGTAGTCAATGATAAGCTTTCAAAAAATGATGGAGCTAAGAAGGTTAATGAAACCATCTACAAAAAACTTGTTGGATCACTCATTTATCTCACAAATACAAGACCGGACATTATGTATGCCGTTAGCGTTGTCTCAAGATTTATGAGTGAGCCCCGTAAACTTCATCTTGTTGCAGCTAAACGTATTTTTAGATATGTGCAAGGAACTAAGAATTATGGACTAATATTTGAAGCTGAAAAAGATAGTGAATTGCATGATTTTCTGATAGCAATTGGGTAGGTTCAATAGATGATGGCAAGAGTACATTGGGCTATATTTTCTTCACAGGAACAAAGCCTATTTCTTGGTCATCAAAGAAGCAAAATACTATGGCTATGTCTTTTGCCGAAGCTGAGTATATATCAGCATGTGGAGCAACATGTGAAGCTGTCTGGTTAAGGAGAATTCTCAAGGATATGAAGCAAGAACAATTTGCACCAACCATACTCTTATGTGACAATATGTCTGCTATTGCAATGACCAAGAATCTTGTTTTTCACAGTCGCACAAAACACATCAAGTTACGACATTACTTCATCATAGAGTTAGTAAGCAAAGGAGAAATTGAATTGGCTTTCTGCAAATTTGGAGATCAAGTAGCCGATATCTTCACAAAGTTATTTTCAACCGAAAAGTTTCTCTACTTACGTGAAAAACTTGGAGTATTAGATCTCTCAAAATTAAGAGAGAGTGTTAAAAGTTAATTTTGATAATTAATGCACATGCATGCATAGAATTAAAACGGATGCATGCATTATGAGGTTTCATGAACCTAATTATTAATGATCAATTTATTTTTGCAATAACTAATGTCATTCTAGAACTATCCATGATGCCTTTATAAGATTGTAGTGGCTATGCCACAAACATGTTCAATATCAAATAATCCATCAGATTTTGATTTTCTCTATTTTTTAGTGTTCTCTACTTCAAATAATCCAATGCTATTTTCTTAATCCTTAGGTTAATTATCTTCCCGATTTCATTTCTAAGAATCTAATTTAAATCACACAAATCACCTGGCAAGTTTTATTAACGGGAAGAGAAAATATGAAGATTCAACACAAGTCTTTCCAGCAGGAAAAGCCTAAAAAAGAATCAAAATACGCCTTTTCATTCTGAAAAAGAAACCTTATTAACCATTCCACATGTCGAACAAAGAATAAATCCAATTAACCACAACGAAGAAGATAGAGATCCAGAAAAAAGAAATCAAGGCAGAATTAGCTATTTTCAGGTCATCAAAAACAGGCCTATGCCTAAACCTAAATCCAAGACCAAACCATGGAATATAAGATTTCAAATAGGGGGATTTCGACACAAACAGCATAAAACTTAACATGGAGAGCAAAAGATATTCATATATATTTCTGAAACGGAAGAAAATGACCTCGAATCGCGAGATCTTGAGCTAAGCTTTGACCGTCGGAAACTTACTCGCCGCCGAGGAGGAGAACGTGAGCCCGGGGGTTTATAGCACGGGTATGATTGCGCCGGCGACAGGAGAGCGAGGTGGGAGAAGAAAAAGAGTGAGAAAGATCGGTTCCCAATGGGGGATTCAAATCAAGGGTTTTATAGGGGCTATAGATTCGGGAGGAAACAATATATAGGTCGAGATAAAAGGAAGCCTCGTTGAACTCCATTTTTCAATGGGATAGTCCGCATAGTAAATTCCATACGGAACGTGGTTCTGCCGTCCGTCGTCTCGATAAATGGAATCCTCACCGTCAGATAATGGAGTCGGAGCCCGACCCGAATCTGGGTCGCATCTCTGCGAGACGATGACCCAATTTTCATCTGACTAGAAGGCCCAATTTCATCTAACTAGAAGGCCCAATAGGAAGGCCGAAGCCGTAAGTGTAAGCCAGAGTTATGGTTTGAAATTATGTTTTTTTTTCCAAAATGTTGCCCTCACTACAAAATGGAAACAATATTTTTTTTTAAAAAAAACATAGAAAACAACTAAAATTCTATAAGTATTCCATGTATTCTTCTATCTTTATTCATGTATGCCGTGATTTTTTTCAGCATACGATCACACCATTAGAAATATTTAGTCTTTTCAGTAAACACCTTAATTAAAGTGCATGCAGCAGGTTTATTTGATCATCGACAGTCAAACAAATTAACCTACTCCTAACAAACATTGATAACTATATCTAATCACATCATGCATGCATCACCCGTATAACTGCTTTATTGAGTTTTAAAATTCCACTCGATGATTACCTTGATCCCAAACCTTTTTATAATTCAGGTTTTGTACTAGATGATGTCAAAAGTTTCTCCTACCAGCTTAATCATGCATTAATTAAAAACAGTGTGTGGGTTTTCACTTTTGCTGAAGGTTCTCCAGTCTCTCTATGAAATGAAAGATGCACCAACTCCTTTTGACATCCTTGCTAAAGTAGTAGCTAGTCTCTCATCTAAAAAGTTCTCGAGGACTCCTCATCTCTCTAAAGCTAGATCAGCTAACAGCTTAATTCATGATTGCCGACCCACATTAATTCTGTTCATCTGATAGTGCCAAAGACATTTTTAAATCTGCTGGACTGTGGCAGGAAAACATTGATTATTATATATTAATGATTAAATTTTCAGCTGGTGTGTTCTTGTCCTCCACCATTCTTGTAGAAGCCCTAGCCAAAGGTTTCATGCAGACAAGTACGAGCTAGCTAGCCCTAACCTTCAGCTACCAAAACCAAGCGATGATATAGGGGCCGGGGATGGATAAGTCCACTCTAATAAAGATGGTGCTGCTAAGGATCAAAACACATATTTAATGTCGTCGAATAGAGCTGGTTAGACGTTTGCATCATTTCTATATCGAGACGGCATGCATGCTAAGTTGTTCTGTAATTAAGATTGATGTTGATCATCGGTCTTTAAATACGCCTTCTGTATGACTGATGAGCAGATGCAAGCAAGAACTCAATCAGCAAAGTGTTTGGATGTGATGATGATGGAACAGAAGTGGAAAGAATTGGTTGTGATTTAAGAGTGTAAGACGTACTGTTTTAATCATAGCAGGAGAGGAACTGATTCAAGTGTGTATGTATTGCCTCATTTTGCACTGAAATATATATTTTGTATGTATGGGAAAGGCCAAATTTAATTAACTACCAACGGGATACTGAAAAAGGACAGGGTCAAGAGAAATGATCGATGGAAAGCGATTTTATTGGAGGTAAAGAGAGATCAATGGAGATCCGATTCCATCGCCAAATAGTCAAAAAGAAATGGCACGAGTAGAGTGTGGAATCTCTGTGCCGACGATATTTTATTATCATATTGTGATGGTCAATTTGGTAAAACTCATGCAATTCAGGCTAATTATTTTAATCAAAACTCTTCATGTTTTATTATCATTGTGAAGGAAATTCTTTCTTAATAATAATAATAATAACAACAAGAGCATTTTTAAGAAGTTGGTGAATGAAAACTAAATGTTCTCAAAAATAAATTGCAAAAATTATAGAAACCAACTTTTTAAAGACATGTGTGGCCTACTCACTTTAATCACGACAAAACACGGCATACTTTTCTCATTCTGGAACATGGAGATTTGTCTGGAAAAAGACTTGCAAGATGCACATATTGAAAAATAATGATCTCTCTCTTTTGCTTTTGCTTTTGCTTTCAAATTGTGTGGAAGATCAGGAAAGTGTGCTAACTGCTAAGGCACATTTGAGGATTATCAAAATTATTGTGGAAAATACGAATTATTGTGGTCTGTTTTCTATTTTAATTTTAATAATTTTGAAAGGACGAAGATTGCTAATTGTATAAGTTTTTAGACCTTTTTTCTATTGAAATTTGTAGATGCATGGGTAATAATGATTAACCATATATTTTGTCAAGCGCATACATTTAGAGAAGAATAAGGCTTTGTAATTGTTGCAAAACGTTCTTGTCATTTTAATTTTTAAAATAGAAATAAAGTAAATTATTGATTTTTTTAAAAAAATTTGAAATCATAGATGCTAAATTTAAGTTGGATTTGGTAAGAGTTTATGCACACACGCAAGTATAAATTCTTTTAGGGCAAATTAATTAATGATTTTTTTGACAGAATATTGATATATAATGGTTGCCTTAGGTCATGCATAAATTAAATAATCTTAATTTTTTTTTAAAAAAAATAATTAATCAGGTCGGATAACGTCGGACTTGGGATGATCGACCCGGCCCCACGAAAATTTCTCATCGACCACCAAAGTAAATCGGGAAAGATTAATGGAGGCTCATCCAAATGACTAACATTCTTAGGCCCGTTTTTTATTGGAGGAAATTTTTTTTATAATGCACTATAATTAAGATTCAAATATTAAAACTCTTGATTATCTATTGGATAACTATCGTACTATTATCTCGGGGCTCTTATAATTTCTTAAGTGCTCACTGATACGTGTGTAAGTTAATTAATTTATCTAAGTTGCTCAAAAAATGATGATTAATAACTTTATTGTTGGACTTGTTTAATATTTAGTACAATATTCCCATTTTCTAACATCATATTATTAAGTATTTATTGCGGAAATATTTGAATATATATAAAATCTTGTTTCTATGTTAATTAAATACTCAACTAAAATACGTATTGCATGCAGTTTTTTAGCAATCCATTTATATCGTATCATCAACTAATAAATAGCAGAAGGAGACTATTTAACTAAGTTCACAAATATATACATTTTTATTTATTTGTTTGGTACTATTTATTAACATCAATGAACTAGTTTGACTACACTTAATGAATCTAGCCACCACAAAGTCAAGTGAGGAAAAGTTAATGATTAAATAAATAATTAAAAAATTTAAAATTTAATTTTCAGTTAAAATAAATTGTAAATTTTTTGTTTTTTAATAAAGATAGATTTAAAAATGTTAATTATTTAGCTAAATTTTTATTTATATATTTCAATTTATTTGAATGATCGTTAAATTTTTTTTATAAAATTAAATCGAACATTTCAGAATTAATTAATAAATTTAATTTAATTTATTATTTATTTATTTTAGGAAAAACCTTTCCATTAATTAAATCATACATACGTACGATCGTCTATCTTCTCCTGAAAGAGTAGCAATTACACCATGCACTAACACAACAAAACTGTGTGTTAGTGTCATTCATTCATTCAATCATCGTATAATTGACAACATGTACGTGCGTATATATACATCATCAGTATCATTCCATATATTCACACAATACACTGCAGAGTGCACACTCCATATCGTGATCGACATGCAATTAATTATTATGTAATTAATTTTTGTTGGGATGTTGGCTGCTAGAATAAAATTTCCCAATCTCTCGCTCTAATCAACTTTGTGTTAAATTTCCGTTCCACTTACTCTGATTTGTGCGCCGGCCGGCCGGTCGTTCCTTCTACGGGGAGGCACCACTCATGTTGTCCGACATCGCCGACGTTGTCCTGGTCAAACTCCACAGATCGCCATCCCCTCGTGGACGGTACACATCCTCTTCATTCTCCTCCACAAGTGTTCTGCAGCCAGCCGATGAGTCGATCTCGAACCCGAAGCAGCCTGCCTCGCCGGTGCCATTTGTGCTGCCGTCGAGTTGCGAGGCAAGCAGCCGGTCGAACGCAGCCCAGTCTCCGGTGATCGGCTCCTCCTCCACGGCCTTCATGCTGCATGATCCATCTACAGGAACAAAACTGCAGTAGGGGTTATTATTGATGTTGGGGCTCTCGAGCGCCGGTAACTTCATGAACATCTCCAGCAGCCCGCCGCCGGCGGTCTCCCTCGGGCAGCGATCGTCAACGCCACCGTTACTACTACAGCTGATCGTACCGCGTTCCCACTTGCACGATCTAGTACCCATGAATTGGAGAATCTGATCCAATGCGCCGCCGCCGTCGCGGCGACTAGTAGCAGAGGAAGAGTTGTTGGGGCCGGCGTCGACGCTGGGCTTGTGGTGGTGGTGATGCAGGTTCTTCTTCTTGAACACCCGGCACACTACCCACCCTTCATCTTGGTTATGATCACTGATTGAGTGATTCGTCGTCGTTTCTCCCATTGCGCCACCGATCTAAATTGTTGATTAATTACATAAATTATATATGAAATGAATTGAACAGACAAATTGAGTAGCCAGATAAGAATCATTACGTGGACGAGATCTTGGGTGTGTTCATCGAGCCTGTACTCGTGCATGATCCAGTCGGACTTCTGGCCGTGGGGGGCGCGGCCTTTGTAGAACACCAGCGTCTTTCGCATGCCGATCCGGCGGGCGGCGGAGTAGATGAGCTTGTCGCGGCCGGTGGCCTTCCAGAAGCCAGCGGCGGTGGCGCGGTTCGTGCGGGTGCCAGTAGGATACTTCTTGTCCTTGTGGCTGAAGAAGTACCAGTCGCTCTGCAGCGTCGACGACCCGATCCTACACTTCTCTGCAATTAACGTATATCATCAAATTAAACGATCGAAATTGGCTGCAGCAAACTGCTCGATCTGATCGATGGTATTGATCATTAAGAAAATTGCGAACCTTGGATGTCCCATGGCTCGAGCTTGTTGAGATCGACGTCGCGGATGACGTCGAGGTCGATCTTCTGGGAGGAGACCTTCTTGCGGAGGTAGTAGGAGAGGAGCTCCTCCTCTGTGGGGTGGAAACGGAAGCCCGGTGGAACGACAGACTGCCCGTTCACTTGGATCGTGCTCATGATCTCCAATTATATATTAATTAAGACTAATTAACTGATTAAAGGAAGCAAGAACAGGAGAAATTAGGAGGAAGCTGCTAAAGGGGCAGGGCGAGGGAGCGATGGGGGGAAGACAGTGGGCGATCATCAAGCTTATTTATGTAGCGCAGAAATTAATTAACGATGCATCAAATTAATCAACAAATTAAGATATAGACGCGTCATCATGCAACGATCTTGTTGTTGTTGTTGCTGCTGCTGTTGTTGTTGATAACGATATGCATGGTCCCTAAAGCGAGAGTGGCTAATGAGGAACAGTGAAATTAGAGAAAGAGCAACATAACACCTGACCTTGTAAAATAACTTTACAAAAGGGATCGTATCGATGGAGGGGGCAACAGGCTGCAGGTCATCCAACTGCCACCAATCCATCGCTGTAAAGATCGGCCCTGCCTCGGTTGTGCTAGCTGAGCACAACTTTAGTTTCATAGTAAAAAGAATTTGGGGGGGAAAATGGAATCGAGAACTGGAAAACATATGAAAAACAATAAAATCTTCTGAATAACTTGTTTATTTTTTTTTCTATTTAGAAAAAGACAGTAATAAAGAAGAGTTTCCTGCCCCACGTAGATTGTATTGAATCTTTATCGTGATTGATAAATGCTTCAGTCGTTTTTTTTTAAAAAAAAGTATATATATATTCCGCGAAGGATAGGTGGGAGAAAGAACCTTTTCATGGGGCCGCGGTAACCATGGAATGGAAGATGACCCAGCCAATGCTGCAAATGATATTTTTTTTTAAAATAAAATAAGTTATAACGTATCCATCAATTATTCCTATGACGATTATCCTAAGTTTCTAAGGGTATACGCGTTGGTGAAATTTATTAGATGTTATACATTGAATTGGTGTTAAAATTAATATAAAAAAATGTTATAATACTCAAACAATTGCATCCGTTCAATGCTTTCAACACGTTCATACAAATTATTTTTATTATTTTTTGTTTATTCGTGCGTGAGAGTGGGCGCAAGGCTAGCCCACCCATATGGGTTCAAAGTTTTTTTTTTAAAAAAAAACTAATATTCATATTTTTTTATTAAAAAAAATTAAAATTAAAAATTTTAAAATTAAAAATCAACCGTTACCCACTATTTTTTTTAATGATGTTAAAATAAAAAAATTAAATGATTATTTTTTAACGATTATTTTCATAAAATAAATAAATTTTCATCTATAAATATTCATCACCTTAAACAACTTATTTCAATTTTTCAGATTAAAATAATGAAGGATTTTTTTTAAAATTTTTTTTGTGAATTATCAAAAATTATCGGAAGAAAATGTTTCTTCCCAAAATTCATAAATTTCATCAAATTATCCATATTTTTTATATCCACCAAATTATCCATATTTTTTATATCCACCAAATTATCCACATAATCCATAACCACCAAATAATTCATATGATCTATATACATTAAATTATCCATATAATCCATATCCACAAAATTATCCATATAATCCACATGTAACTGGTATGTCTTTTACATCTCCGACGAAAAATGAACCGTTTACTCCGACTTTTGTTCCAGAGACTCAACTATCTGACCGTGAATCCCCAATTAAAATCACAAATTTGGAGAAGGCGGATTCTGGCGTTGTGGGTAAAAGAAAGCGATCAATATGGAGTAAGGTTGAAGATGAGGTTTTAGCGAGATTGCTTGTCACTATCAACAATGATCCAATCATCAACAATGATCAAAAGGTAGATGTTTTCTGAGGACGTATTGCAAGTTACTACAATGAGAATAGTCCTCCAGGTACACCCAGTAGAATTGCAAGTGTCATACGATCGCACTGACATAATATCATACAAAAAAAGGTATATCGTTTCAACGCAAATTACAATAGTATTTATAGTGCATATCATAGCGGTCACAGTGATAAGGACATATTGCGGCTTTCGTATGAAAAATATCGCGAGGAAAATAACGACATTGCATTTAATCTTGAGCATGTATGGAGAATCATAAAAGACCGTCCAATGTTTACTCCACAGTCTGTTGATCACCTTGTTGGCACGAAAAAGGCAAGGACCTCGGAGTCGGGGGCAAGCAACACCTCATATAACCAAGACGTGAGTCTAGATGTAGACCTAAACGAAGAAGAAACTCAACCAATGGGTCAGAAGGCAGCAAAAAGAAAGGGAAAATGTAAAATGAAATCAGACATTGTAGGTATGATAATAAATTTGCAAAGTTTACTGAGTATATAAGCATAAAAATGGCTGAAGTTGAAATGAAATAAAAATAACTCAAAGTTGAAAAGATGAAAGCAAAAACTGTCAAGATGAAAGCAAAAGCTACCTTAGCCAAAGTTCAACTAAAGGAATACGCAATCCTTTCGAAGGACACTTTGCAAATGACAGAGGATCAACTTATCATCCATGAACATATATGTCAAGAGATTAGGGGGAGATGAAATATATAATTTTTATTTATTTTACTTTTCAATTAATGTATTTATTGATTATTGTACTTTTTAAATTTATCTACAATTCTTGGTCAATTAATATAGTCGTTAGAGTTGTAATATAGTCATTGGAATATAGTCGTTGACAAAAAAAAATAGACACCTTATGCTCTACAATTCTTCATTCTAAAACTATATCATTTGACAAATACATATTTGAATTTGTTTCCTCCAAAATGTCTTAATATTCAAGTAGTACCAGCTCTGACTCGATAAGTGAAAATGAAGTCCAAGTGAAGTTGTTGACGAAGGTTATGATCCGGGGAATGAGCTAATGTCATTGATACTTCAACAAAGCCGACAAATAGTTGAAGCATATCAAAGTAATAACAAGATGCAGCGAAGAAGAAAGTTCATCCAAAGAAATCGTGAAGTCGAGCATGCAAGGCTCTTCAATGATTATTTCTTC
>JBBUKS010006059.1:0-12624 GCA_038050645.1 Hedychium gardnerianum | reverse complement strand
TTCTTCTTCTCCTTCTTCTTCCTTGGCCGAAACTCCTTGGGTGGTTGCTAGCACAACCTTAGGTGGTTTTTATTCTCCAAGTTTGTGAGTTCGTGAGACGGACGGAACGTGTTCATGTGGATACCGAAAGAGACGCGAACACTTGATCGTGTTGAGGCCCAACTAGTACCAAAGTTGCTGTCGGGAGAACGTAGCTCACGCAGCAAAGGTATAAACTCTCATAACTCTTAGTATACAGGTTTCCTTTGCATGGATCTTTTGGAAGGATCTTGAATTTTATTCCACTGCGCTTATGTTGCTTTTGCGCTCAAGATCCTAACATGTTGCACACCAGGTCAATCGATTGGTGGTGAATTTATGTGAGAACAGAATCTCATGGAATCGATCATGTTGATTGATTGACTCATGCGGTAATCAATTGACAGTTCACGCCAATCGATTAATACAGTCTGGAATCGATTGACATCTGAAATCAATTGATTGGTGACTGCTGTGTTTGACTAAAATGAGTTTATTTCAGTCGGTTAAGCCGTGTTTAAGTCATTTAACTATTCCTAACCCATCCTTCTCCCGCTAAATAAGAAGTTCTAAGTTAAACTTCATCCTTCTCCCCCTTGATAACATCAAAAAGATTGCACTAGAACCACATCCTTTCTATAAATTATTTGTTTTAAGTTTCTAACTAAAATCTATGTGAAAACTCAGAATATAACCAATGTAAACATGCTAAAAAAATTCAACTTTCAAGTTGAATTCAGTCGACTCCATCTCAATGTCAATCGATTGATTATATCTCATTCGACTGCATACCTAAAATAGCCTATTGCATTTCTAAAATAGTACCTCTATGCCAATTTTAGAAGTTCGCCAGAAAATAATAGAAAATTTTAAAGCTTTGTAACCATTTGTTATGTGTGATTTTAAGTGTCATTCTACCATCTCACTTTTTTTTATCTATGTTCCTTAATAAAAAATCAAGTTACTCCTAAAGTTACGTGTGAGATGTAAAATAAGGTATTCCTACTTAGTCATGTGCTTGTACAATTCTAACCAAAGTTAAATACCAAGTCAACCATTTCTATCTTAATTTGCCCACAAACAATTTGACAATAATATTGTCTCTCAATTTTAGATTCCTTGCATCCTAATCCATTTTTATTTCAGTCTACTCTTTGACTCTGGTTGATCATATTTAAGAGCTAATAATAAATTTTTGTAAGGCAATTTTTAAGATTTCTATTTGTTTCTTTAGCCCTTTCTTTTAATCTTCAAAACAATAGTATTTTTAGTCTACTTTCTAATACGCCTCCTAATTCCTTTGAATGTAAATTTTATATTCTAACCTTATATAAAGATCTAGTTAAACAGGAAATAACATCAAATAATTCTTTAAAAGATAAATTATGTACCTCAATTACCATGTCATCTTAACTCATAGGATGTAGCTCCACCTTTAATTGGGCTCCCATTATTTTCATCTTCAGATGAAGATGGAGTAGTGACTTCATCATCTATTGTCATAAGAACAAATGCTACAATAAGAACAATACTAACTTTGTAATTGTCTTCTTCTTCCTACTAGGAAGTTGTGTCATCCAATGTGACTATTAGATTCTTTCTTTTAGGCTTTTTTAACTTTTCCTTTTTCTTTAATTTTCTTTTCTCTCAAAATATTCATTTATTGCAGTTGAAGCATCTTATCTTTCTGTTCTTCTGCATTCTCTTAATATTGTCCCTGTCAAAATTCAAACTTCTAAAGGTCTTCCCCATTTCTAACCAAGTAAATTTCTTCTTTGTTGTCTGCAAGACAACTCAAATTAGTGTTCATGTGAAAATTGATATCTTTTTGTCTTTCCCTTGTCATTTCAAGTTGTTACAAGAATTACATCAACTCAAATGTAGGTTTCTGTTATTCTACTATGCTTATAATTTTATAAGACTCGTGTAATTTCATAGTGGATAAAAAATCATCCAAATTTCGTATTTCAAGGTTCTTTGACATGTAGAATAGAATCAACCATTTAGACCTAAATCCATTGAGACATCTTTGAAAATGCATTTATGACACTCCGTAACATATCTCAATTTGATAGGGTTTCTCTTTTCAAATTTGATAGGGTCTTCTCGATGATTACTTATCTAGCAATCAATTTCTTGAGTCTAGCATGGAGCTTCACCATGGTCTCTCCTTTTTCTAATAAGTTTATTTATCTAACTTCTTAGGAGATCTTTTTGTCAATTTTACCTCTGGAGTGTTGTCATGTAGTTCCATCAATTTGTCCACAATTCTTTAACATATGATATCTTTTGTAGCAAAAAGTAATTATATTTATCTCAGATATTCCTCATAATTTATCTCCAAATTATATGAAGGAGGATAAATCACAGGATCTGGGTACGTTTGTGTTCCTCTAAAAAAATTCTATCCTTATCTCTAGCCATCTCAAAATCAATTTTAAAAAATACCTTCATTCTAAATTTTCATATAAAAATTTTACTTTCAAATTTTCGATAGGTAAATATTTGAACTAATCATTTTTTTTTTTTTGCTTTTCCTGTTGTTAGTCCGTAGAAGAGCAACAAGACTGATATATCATTTGTTTGGACTTATGTAATATGTTGATGAAATGATCGGATATTAGAGGAGGGGGTAAATAGCAATTGTAAACCTTTTCTCATTAAATTTTTTATCCTTCAAAAGCACCTGAATTTTAATTCATTTTTCATGTCATCCTTCACTCTTCGCTTTCATAGCTCACCTCTCGAATACAATTACACTTCCACCATAAAACTATCGATCCTCACCATAAAATAATTTACCACTTAAAATTTTTATCTTTCAAATGCATTTGAATCATCGACTCACTTTCCATGTTATCTTTCACCTTTTGTTTACGTAATCCACTTCTGAATATATTTTTTTAATGAAAATGATAATAAGGGCACTCTTTTAATTTTTGCCCATTTTCACTTTTATTTTGCATAAGTAAACGCCGGTAACTCCCAAAGTAAACAGCGACTCTAATACATGTCTGGATTTTAAATTTTGAGAAGAATTTCTCCATGTCTCTTCTCCATCGTCTTCTGCTCACACCATCCTCCTTGCTTCTACAATCGCGCACCTTTTGCAATCCTTCGCCGGCAGCCCAGCCAACGCGATTCCTGCGCCCTCGGCCGTTGCGCTCGCTGTCCACTTCGCTTCAGCCTCGTGGAAACAGCCTCAATAAGCCCGCCCTACCAATTTGCGGATGCTCCGGCTCTGATTTGGGGATTTCCCAGGAAGCTCCACCGCCTTCGTCTAGGATCTTCATCAAAGGTCTGTTTCTCTATGTGATGTTGTCTCAAATATCACGCATACGAACTGTGGATTCAAAAACAACCGCAAGTTGCACTCATCATGTTCGACATATTGTCTCATATACCAAAAAACACAACTTGAACTATTTGGATTAGGAATTATGTATGTACACTCTACAATTAGACGGGAACGCTATGATAAACCAGGATTTACATAGAAAATCATTCTACATGAAAGGATGAAAAATTAAGAGGCGAAAGAGAGGAGTCTACTATGTGAGAGAAAAATTATAACTTTCGACGAGGTTGCTGATATTTGTAAAAACTAACCAAACTAAAATGATAGAGATAAAACAATATCATGAAATATTCTCTTCTAATGGAAAAGCACCATGGATTAGATGGAGGAAAATAACACCATGCAAGAAAAATGCTTCCTTTTTATCTTCTCTATTTTTTTTGTTTTCCTTTTTATCTCCTCTCCTCCCTCACTTCTTTTTTCTCTATATAATTATAGGGAAGGAGTTCCTTTCATTTTTTAAGTTAGAGTTCTAGGTTTTAATTAAACCTAATCTCTTCTTCGACCCTTTTAAGTTGTGTTGGACCTAATAGTATGGGAATACTAGAAAGGGTAAAAGAACATTACTATTTAGGAGAAATTACCTAAGGTACCAATGAATAATACAAGAGAAAACATGTTTGAAGGAGACCCGTGAATTTGATGAAGTGAATGAATTAGAGTTAGAGTGTGAGAGGTAGAGGAAGGTCAAAGAAATCTGTAATTAATATGATCAAAAGTGATTTAGTTGATTTGAATATTATTAGTTATTTAGCCTTCAATAGAGTTCAATAAAGGAATAAAACTCATGTAATGAATCTTAAATAGGTGGGCCTTATATAGTTGATGTCAGTGTAATCAATCTCTAGGAAGTTTGACTTAAGGGTGGCTACATACTTGAGTTGGTTTGGTTTTGATGTGGTTGACAAAACCATATTTAAGTTACAAAAATTTATATTTTTTGTTAAGACAAAATTGTTATTCTCATTTATGTCAAGTGTGCAGATGCAGGATTTTGATTGTCCAAGTGCAGTTTTGGCCAATTTTGCTGGTAAGAAATTTCGGAGAAATGAACTTTAGACATATGGAAGTTCTGGAGAAGTGAGTTGATGAAAGTCCCATAGAAGTGAACTCTCAAAAGATAGAAGTTCTGGAGATGTGAACTCCTGATAGGTGGGAGTCCAAAATGTTTAGGTTTTGGAAATGGAAGTTTTGGAGAAATGAACTCCTAGTAGATGAAAGCCTTGGTGAAATGAACTCCTACAGAGGAAGTCCAAAATGTTTAGGTTTTTGCAATGGAAGTTTTGGAGAAATGAACTCCTAGTAGATGAAAGCCTTGGTGAAATGAACTCCTACAGATGGAAGTCCAAAATGTTTAAGTTTTGTCAATGGAAGTTTTGGAGAAATGAACTCCTAGTAGATGAAAGCTTTGGTGAAATGAACTCCTACAGATGGAAGTCCCATAGAAGTGAACTCTTGGTAGATGGATTCCTAGAGATATAAAGTGAAAGTTCAAGAGGTATTGGAAGGTTGAAGTCTTGTAGGTGTGAACTCTTAACGGACCGAAGTCTTGGAGGTGTGAACTCTTAGAAGATGGAATTGCCAAAGGAAATGGTAGTTCTAGTATCGAACCTGATGAAGAAATTGCACTTGAATAGGTTTCTCTCAAGTAAATAGTAGCTTTGGTAGTGGTGCAACCAAGTGCTCATAGTATACAGGTGAAACACTAAAAGTGAAAGTCAAATAAATAGTAGTCATGACAATAGTGCAACATCTAGCCTTGTGAGATTGACTAGGACAATCCCTACTGTCAAACACAAAACCACTCCACAATTCATTGTAATTTGTTTATATAATCACATGATGCAATTCTTATAGAGCCCTCATGGGAATATGTTGTCTGTGAAAAACTTAAAGTCATCTTGCACTGTAGAATAAAAATTTGTTATTAAATTTTTATAATATATGTAATAATAAAAGGATCATATATTTGAAACTTGCACAGATTAGGAAATGAAGTTGCCTTAAAACTATTAAACAACCCTAAACTCCTATCAGTTCACTAGAGCCTCTAGAGTTGATAAAGGATTTCTTTTTATAATTTAAAGTGCTTTAAGGCCATGTATAGCACTTTTGTTCAAAAAACTGCTACATTGACCTAAACTAGTCTATATTCACAAACAAACACTCCTATGCATTAATTGGACCCTTTGATATATTTCATTTTAAAGTAGGTTAGGACCTTGTGGAAAAGTTTAATAATATTGCTATCTGGCTCTAAGCTATTCTAATTAGAAACAAATACTCATATGTAGGAGCCAATATATGCCTTTATTTTTCATTTTAGAGTAGTTGACGGTCATGTAACAATTTTGAAAACAAAATGATTATTGAGAAACACACTTGTTTGTGTTCCTTGGACCATCTAAAGTAGATATCCGACTTCTTTTTTTCAATTTAGAGCATTTTAGCTACATGTAGAAGATTTATTCAAAACTATTACATTGTCCTAAACAGCTCTAAATTTACAAACAAGAGTTCGTATGTGTTTCTTGAACACTTTGGAGTCAATATATGCCATCCTTTTCCATTTTACGACATTTTAGGTTCATGTAGTAGCTATGCTTAAAATTGTTAGATGATCCTAAACTACTATAAATTCATCACTCTTATGAGTTCACTAGACCTTTTGGAGTCGATATATGACTTTCTTTTTTTAATTTAGAGCAATTTAGGGTCATGTAGTTGTTCAGAACTTCTACATGACCTTAAACTTCTCTAAATTCAAAAACAAACACTTCATCTATGAATTTACACCCTTTGGATATGAGATCTATTTATTTTGAGATTTTTATCAAGATTTATAGAGTAGAAAAGAGTTTTTGAATGAACAAGATCTTCAAATATATACATGTAAATGGAGAAGAAACAAAAATAGAAATACCATCTGAAGAAGAACGACAGTGTAGATCAGAGAAAAAAGGAGAGACGTCTAGTGGCGACAGAGAAGAAGCGATGTTTGTTGCTTTGGTGGAAATCAATGGGTTGCAATAATATTAGGGCATCTTTTCTTTGATTGGCTTTTCTTTGATTGGGCAGGTCGTAAACTGGACGAGGATTGATTCAGTTTTAATTGAGCGAGTGGATGAGAATACACCCGTCTAAGAAGGCTGAAAGGGGTATTTTAGGTGGTTTACATAAATAGGGACATCAGGGATGCCCTTTTGATGATAAAATAAAAAAGAATGGTGACCCTTAAAATGGGATGCCCTTTTGATGTTAAGCATAGACGAGTGAACTGCTATTATTTTAAGCTTGAACATTTTTGGGTAACGGTTGGACTTGATCATTTAAATGAGTTCTTTTATTCAAGTTGGTTGTGACAATTGGTGGTAGAATGAACCTAAATTTAGGCATCCTTAGGTGTTGGAATGGGCTACATGTGTGATGATGTAGCCACCATTAATCTCGCATTCTATCGATAAGCGATAATTTTGGATTATGAATTGGACCTTAGGTTTTAATAGAGATGTCAAACCTTAAGCCAAGCAAATTTTGACATTCCAATTTTATCTCACATGATAACTTGTTCGTTAATAACACAACTCTATAAGCTTAAATGAGAAACTGCTATTAACTTGGAGGTAATTAATTGGTTGGATTTGATAAGTTAATTGAGGTAGTTTTCTCATGTAGCTGGGTCATGATTCTATGTGAGGTACCGCAGTCGCACGACGTGGCTACGTGAGGTGTCGTGGGCACACGAGGCTATGTCGTTCGTGGTCACGCGGGGCTATTGTTTGCGGTTTCACGGGGCCGGCGTCTGTGGCTACGTGATGCCCGATCACAGTTGGGATAAATTTAGCTGCATAGTTGGGAGGGAGGAAATTACTTTCCGCTCAATTTAACAAATGAATAAATAATCAAAAATGATCATGGATTCATAAATTCATCTGCCCATTCGGTAAACAGAAGAAAGAAAAGTAATTCTTCCTTTTTTACGAAGTAAACAAAGAAAAGTTTTTCATCGTGAAAATCTTTTCACAGTCCATCCTCCCAAGTAAATAGGACCTAAGTGAGGTCGGCTATATAGATCATCTCCTGCACGATTGGGTTCGATTCCCTACTATATCTTCATATATATTTAAATGAATTTTATTATATTTTATTATTGTTAATCGAGTCTTCTTTGGTCTTTCTCTTCCTTGATTAATGTCGTATTTGTCATGATCTCATATCATCTAACTAGGGCTTGAAAGTACTCTGTTGATATTCTACCAAAATATGGTTCCCTGTAGGTTTCTTCCTCGATCTTTTCCTGTCCTTCCTCTCACTCTCAAATGACTGTTTACTTTGACAACTTGCCGACTATTTTGTCATTTTAACAACATTTTCATTATGATGATGCAGGACTATCTCGTTCCACGTCGGAGGGATTTTTGGCAAAGACATTTTCATCCTTCGGTGAGATTAGCAAAGGTTAACCGGCATCAACCTTTGTTTGAAGTTTGAGAGGCACTAATTTGGAAAGACATTTAACCATTTCATTGCTTTTGCAGTAAAGATAATAACAAGCAAAACCTCAAAACAGTCTCTGGGACTTGCATATATTTGGTTTGCTCGTGAACAAGAAGCCCTAATGGCTGTTAACGAGATGGATGGGAAAGTAGTGATCTCTTTTAGAATTCAACTTTGGTCTCTTCGAAGTACTAATTTTTAAAACTAATTTTGAGCCTTTCTCCTCCAGTTTCTTGATGGCAGGTTCATTGCAGTTAAAATCGCAGATGCTGAATCGGCCTCTAAGCAAGTAAGACCTAGACCATACAGATTCTGATTTGTATTTGGAAATTGCTATGCATATTCAGGAAGATTATGCGGAAAGATGTTATCTTTGAACTAAGACTACCCATTTCAGGTTGAAATTTTATATTTTATATCGTTTTGGTTGAACTTACCTTAATGACAAAGATCTCGCATACGAGATCTGTTCTTGTTAGCTACTGCCTCAATAGGCTCTTCAGTGTTTTTGTCATATGGATAAAATATGAAAGAAGTCTAAATTATAAGTTTTTTTTTGTTTTTTTTTTGAGGATTTTGTTCTCTTGTAAACAAAAAGGATTATCAACTCATACCTTTGAAGTGGAGCATTGGTATAACGATAAAATTATTATCATCTGACTTTGAGATCACGGGTTTGAGTTATAAAAATAACCTCTTACAAAATATAAGATAAAATTGCGTACAATATATTCAATATGATTTAATCCTTCTTCGAGACCTTGTCCTAACAAGAGTTTCATGAACTGGACTATTCTTTTTTTATGTAGATTCATTCTTTTCCTAATAGTTAAAAGTTTTGAATCGAATTGTTATCCAATCAACTTAACAGGTATCAAAGCTCAAGAAGTTGGGTCTGAATCTTATTTGCATCAAAAGAGAGCGAGATTAGGAGATCTTGATCTCGAATCTTTCATTTACCGAAAGTATTAGCTTTAGTTCATATGTTAAATTTGGTCCATTAATTAATTATATTAATTCCCAGACAGAGTATTAAGGATGCAATAATACAAATTGATCAGTTTTTTAACTGCTCAATCCTTTGAGGTAGAGTATGAATCAAATTACTTAAACAAAATCATAAGGTGGACCAAGTGTGCTGACCGCTTGGAAGCTGACCTAGGTGGATGCCATGTGTGCATGTTTACTGATAAGTCTACCGACGTGGAGCTAAGCCATGTGGAATGAGTTTGCTGAGCTGGAGAGATGACATCACTCGGGGTATCAAAGCATTACATATAACAAATAAGAAGAAATGAAAAGTTATTATCTCCACCATTAGTACCCTACAACTGTTAACTTTTGTCGAAAAGGTTCATCATAAAACCAACTCCAACGCCGTTACAGAATTACAGCCAAACTGTGCGTTGGTCGAACATAAAAAATATCTATATATGAAGTTGAACCCTGGTTTGTTCTACTTCCCCATGGCAGACAACTAGGTGAAACATTCACACATCAAAAGAACATCAGCAGTGAATTTAGCTTGCATGGGTAGCAGTGGTCAAAAAAGACTCAGGAACAATAAGAATATCAGAGTTTAAATTTTAGAGATCAACTTCTTAATGTTTACAAGTTATGCTCTAGATTTATTTGATAGGTAAATTAGGGGAAAATCCATGTCTATCTTTAGAATTAGTTGGACGAAGGTCAGACACCTAAATTATTTTTTTTAAAACAGTTATTGTATTCCTTTTTTTTCACTAGAGTCAATTTTCACTTTATGCAATTTTTCAAGCAATCAGAATTACGGGCAACAAGATCTCTGTTAAAAAAAATCTAACATCAAATTGAAAATTAACCTGTCAAAAAGCATGCCCAATACATCAGAAATCCTCCAGCAAATTGAGTACAATGACTTCTATCTAAAGAATTTCTTTAGATGTTATCAGAGTTGTGTGTGTATAGATCAGTGCCATGCAAATTGAGGCAAGTAAAGAAAATCGGTGGTAATAATAGGGATATATTTATCCTTCAAGACAGTACATGACTTTCAGGTATGTCAAGGCTAGGAATACAAGTCATATTTCCCGACAAATCTGTTATAATAAGACCTGCAGAAACATGTATGGGTTCGGAGAAAAGATCTCTCGAATATTGGGTATCCGTTGTTAAACCAAGTCAAATACTTTATGAAATGGGTGGAGTATTTGAAATTGTAGCCAGAGCAACTATTTCACTAGCTGCGTCCAAAATGCTTATACGAACTAAATTTGTCAGGATGGAGATGTAGAACTAAATGGTATATTGTTTGCAAATAATAATCACCGTCGACCCTTTATTCTATTAAATGGGATCAATTATATAAATTCTCATATATTATTAGACTCAATCCTCTATTATATTCTCATATATATTTAAATAAATTTTATCATACTTTATTATTATTAACTAAATCTTTTGAGGTCTCGCTCTTTCTCTATTAATATGTATATTTATTATAATCTTGTATTATCTAATTAGGATATTTATTAAACACATAAATACGTGTCCGCATCATCTTAAATACACCACTCAGAACTTTTCCTTAATAGATACAACTTTAACTTTCTTTCTAATGTTCTCATTTTTTTATTTTATCCATCCTTCTATGTCCGCACATACACCTTAATAATCTCATTTTTACAATTCTCATCTTTTGTTCATCTACTCGTTTCATAGTCCAACATTTAACTTCATATAATATAATAAATTTAACCATCATTTTATAAAATTTTCCTTTAAGATTTAGAGATACTTTACAATCACAAAAAATATTTACGTTTTCCTTCATATTCAACCATTATATTTACATCCTATATAAAACATCTTTATTAATATCTTATAACTCATCATCTCAAACTGTATAATATTAAATATTTTATATTTACTCAATCCAATATAAAATCTTTTACTTCCAATTTTTTCTACCAAGATTGAAGCTTAACCTTTAACAAGAATTGTTTAGGGATAAAACTTATTTTAATACATTTTTAAAAAAATGCCCTAGACACCTTTTATTTTCAATTTTTTTTCATTCGCCCACTCCTCCATCCTTGACATCTATCTCTTCAAATAGCCATCTTCCCGCTTACTTGCTTTAGGAAACTGGACTTAATGAAAAATGGATATCATCAAATACTAGAAGAAAATTTCGCTCATGACGAACTAGTCATAGCTGATCCCAAGTCTGAATAAAAGAAAAAGATTGCGTTAAGTTGTCAATCAACGTTAAATTATGATAAATTTCAATGAATAAATCAATTAAACTATTGTGTTAATGTTAGGATGTTCCCCGTAAGGAATGCGTTGCAGGATCCAACTGTAACGTCTCGACAATGACCGCTACATCTCCATAAAAATTCGGGGTATAGTGCTAAATATATAAGAGTTCACGTTGCAGGGTCCGCCTGTAACGTATTGACAAGGACCACTATATCTCCATGAAAATTTAAATATAGTATTAAATAGACAAGAGTTCTTACATCATAGATTGGATAAGAACAAATCTTATAAGAAACCTAATAGTCTAATATTTGAAACATGGAACATAGGAACCCTCACTGGTAAATTAATAGATGTAGTAGTTGCGATGATTATGAGAAGAATTAGTATTTTGTGTGTACACGAAACAAAATGAGTAGACGAGAAGGCAAAGATGATAGAGAACTCGGGTTTTAAGTTATGATACACAGGAAAAAATAAAACAAGAAATGGAGTGAGTATTATTATAGATAGTTCGTTAAAAGATTAAGTTATAGGAGTAATTAGAAAAGAGGATAAAATTATAACTCTCAAGATAATAATGACGAAAGAAACTGTGAACGTATATGGACTTCAAGTAGGATTAGATGAAGCTACCAAATTAAGATTTTGCGATGACCTAGATGAAGTATTACAAAATATTTCGCTAAATAAAATGATTTTTATAGGAAGCGATCTAAATGAGCATGTCGGAGTGAAAAATAAGGAATATGAGATGGTACATGGAGGTTACGGGTTTGGAACGGGAAATGAAAAAGGAAAAACTATATTGAATTTTGTTATAGCATGTGACCTTGTATTAGCTAATACATATTTTAAGAGAAAAGAAGAACACGTAGTCACATTTAAAAACGGGAATAATAAATTACAAATTGACTTTATTATGATTAGGAAGAGGGATAGAAAAATTTGTAAAAATTACAAAGTCATCCCTAGAGAGTTTAACTACCCAACATAGGTTAGTAGTGTTGGATATACGCTTCAAACATAGTATCAATAAAAAGAAAATATATACGACTCCTAGAATTAAGTGGTGGAAGTTAAAGGATAGGAAGCAAAACATATTTAAGGAGAAGGTAGGAGGAGTACAAACATTAAGGAAAATATATAGTGATCTCAATACGATATGAGATAAGATGATATCAAAGTTGAAAATAATAGCTAAGAGTGTATTCAGTGAGTCAAATGGACATGTACCATCAAGTAAGTAATCTTGGTGGTGGAATGAAAAAGTACAAAAAAAAGTGAAAGAAAAATAAACAACTTATAAGGAATTATATATCTGTAAGAATGAAGAAAACTTAAAAAAATATACATTAGTCAAGAAAGATGCTAAGAAAGTAGTGAATGAAACAAAAAATGAAACTTTTGAACAATTATATCGAAAATTAGGGGGAAAGAAACATTTATAGAATAGCTAAAGCGAGAGAAAAGAAGATAAGAGATCTTACCCAAATAAAATGTATTAA
>JBBUKS010006058.1:0-32893 GCA_038050645.1 Hedychium gardnerianum | reverse complement strand
CTATAAATATGATAAAAAAATTATTGGATTTTTTTAATTTAACAAAAAATATAAATATGATATTTTATATAAAAAATATTTATTGATTTGATTAAAATTATATAAATTAATATATTTTTATTAAATTAAGTTGATTTATTTTAATATATTGCAGTAGCTATTCCATAATTACTATAACAATATTAAAATTAAAATATTATATATATATAATTCTGTTAGCTTGCACATCTTATCTTGTACAATCATAAACACTTGTTGAGGTGGTTATCTGTACATCATTGATCAAAATATGTATGATATAATCAGTGATCAGGATTATGTCATCTCAGCAGCTGCACATAGTTGTGCAAGATAAGATTATCAAAATCCTATATATAGTACTTCAACTACGTAGCATAAAAAATAGCCTTTTTCATTTTTATTCATCACAACGGTGTTACAAATTAACTTTTATGATAAAAATTAGATTAATGATATCATTTTGGATAATTATACTTGGGTTATATCCTGGATCAAGTTTCACACATGTGCATGACTACTGGAAGAATGTGAAGCTGTCACTAAAGAAATTATCCCACTTATATATAAATTAATTTAATTTCTTGAAAAAAATCTTGACGTAACAATAAAATTATTATCGTGTGACCTGATAATAAATTTGAGTGACAAAAATAACTTATAATGTAGGATAAAACTGTGTATAATAAATATAATATAATTTTGTGTGATCTAATAATATATTTGAGTGATAAAAATAACCTCTCATAATACGTGATAAAATTATATATAATAGATAAAATATGATCTGATTCTCTTTCATAAATCCCACATCAACAAAAGCTGTGCACAGGACTGTCCTTTATGTCAACAAACCAAACATTACGTGTGCTCTTCAATCGACTTTATACAATTCCAACGGCTCGAATCCACAAAAATGGTAATAATTTTATGTTTTATTCTAAGATAGTTTTAAAAATAACAGGTTTAATAATGTACTTTCATACAATTTCATATGGAAAACACGAAGTAGAATGGTCAAGGTGAAATATACTGACATTAAATAAATTAAAACCTTGGCAGCAAAACTGTTGCTTGTGCTTTCTCCTACTGAATTGAAGCTTTCAACTAAATTAAACAAAATCTTTTTTGTTTATCAAATTTCAGAAACTGTAGTTAACATGTATGCTTTAACAGCAAGCAATTTCCTTACAACAAAACCAAAAAACGTATCAATAAGAAAAGGGAAGTTGATTGAAAACCAATCACAAGTAACTTCATTTCCATCCAATTTACAGGAAGAATCTTTAGCATACAATCAAGCAAAATGAAGACCATCCAATTTACATCCATTGCCAATTGGCTGCGAACATAGCAAAAAGGAGCTTTGCAACCCCACAATAACAAAAAAAAGTTCAAACTCTACCGAAAGGGCAAAAGCATCAAATCACCAGTCTACATGATCAAGGCATATAACATCCGGAATTTTGACGTCCAAAGTAGCAATGACATCCAAAACTCTATTATTACTTACTACTCGGGCATCGATCTTCACAAACATGTCTTTCATCTTTAATTTTCGTAAAATCTCTTGGATTATAATCCTTCAGCTAGTCTTCATTGTAAATGAAATACAGAAATGATTCAAATGAAGATGCATTTGGAGCCTTCAGCATCAAAGAATCCACCTCCAACACCCTTCCACCACCAGCCACAAGAAGTTCCCGAAGAGAGTGTTCAGATGATTGATCGAAGTGTTCGCTTATATAAAAAGCGTAGACCTGCAAATAAGTTTTTTGCCTGTTATAGAAATGCCCAATATTTAGCATGTTATGCATAATATATGCTTTATAACAGATGTTAGCATGTGTAGCAGCTACAAATCCTTGATCATGACCAAGCCAACGTTGCAGCAATGTAATAATTGAATAAAACATCATTGAGCATACAGGTGAGACAACATGAACCTTGTTGATTATACTATGCCTTCTTTTCTTGGATCCATCTACAAAACCTTTTTCATCAAACCTAACTTCAAATGGCTCTTCCTCGACAAGATGTCCTAACCCCAAGCTAACCTGCATCAGATTTCTTTTTTTCTCCTTTTTTTGTGGATGAACTATAATAACTATGATAACCCCAAGCTAACTAACCATCAACAGCTTTTGATCGTGTTTTTTTTTTGAACATGGAAGATGTAACCATATGGAATATTGGGAGTTAGAAACAAAGTATAGAAATTCTTCTATTCATTTAATGACTTCACAAGTGACAAGAAATCACAAAGGTCTAATGTTCTCTAAGTTAATAAACACACAAACACTTCAACTCTTTGATAATAGAAATTTACTTGCATGTTAAAAGCCAGGACAAATGGGAATTGCTCCGCGATTAAAATAAAGAACAAATTGATATTTTGTTGGAACTTACACTTTGTTGTGAGAATCCATTTCCAACTCAAAACAGCCAATAGGAAAATCATATGTTCTTCTGCAAGCACCACACTCACTGGTTGAAACAATGACGTGTTACCTCAGGTGCCCATCTTTCAGTCACCTTTCCACCAATCAAGCTAGTCAATTCAACAAGGAGGTTCTGTAAATTGATCCAGTATACAGTCACATCACATCAAGTATACTTCAATTTTTGTACCTCTTGCAATTTATGATCAAAGATTCAAAATGCCCATGAATATCATTTCATTTGAAACATCCATTGCAGCAGCACAATTGTTACTTCGATCATCTTTTAGCTTCCCCAAAGGTATAGAAGATTTTCTATCAGGGAAGATATAATAAAAGATTAGAGATATCGAACACAGTATAATTGATTAGTAAACAGATTTATAAATGATTCAAAGAGAAAGAGTACACACATCTGAATAGATTGGAGATGTGTACAGTTGTTCTTCTTCCCAGAATCATCATCGCGTGGTAATTTTTCAGAAGAGTGAGAAGGACACAACATATGAAAATCTCTGTCATCATGTAACCAACCAGATATGGGCAAAAATGAAGAAAAAAGAGCCATGGTAGAAACTTACATAATCCCATTGACAATCTGGGATCTGAACTGCACAAGTGACATGATAGCTCTTACGCAGCACCTTTCAGTCCACATTTGCTGCATTTTATCTTTGATGCTCACTTTAGCTCTAACTCAAAAGTTTTTCACGATTTCCCCAGAAAAATACACTTGGGGAGGCCTAAGTAAATACACAATCACCAAACAGAAAAAGGATCACTAAGGAAGAAACATAAACCATCTAAGGTTTAGATGATAGGAAGGAATTGCTAAACGCACAAGAATAAACAATAGATATGGATTTAATCAGCGATGTAACAAACTGTGCAAAGAATGTGGCAAGGTAGAAAAGAAATCATCGTACGCAATTACTTTGAAATCCCATAATTCTGAAACATCTGTCGAACAAATAACTTACCAGACAACGCATTTTTCATGAACATATATTCCATTGGACTGGTTTGCTTCCGCCAATGCAATGAGTTTTCCATCTTTATAGCAAGACATAGGTCCAGAAGCCTGCAAATATCAATTTGTAAAGAAAATATTGTTGCAGAATATCCACTGCAATGAGTTAACTTAAATTTAAACTCAGTACAAGGGGGGAGGACAATACTTCGCATATACATCACCTCCGTAATTCGGAAAGAATGACAAATGCGCATTCATCACCAAACAAACATCTACCACTATGATAATTTGGACTAGCATCATCACCAAACAAGTTTTCACAAACTAAACACTGATTCATCTAGTTCACCAGCAGAAAATCGAAATAGAAAGTCTCAGATACAGAAAACTCAACTCCAAACCCATAATAGTTCAATATATTAGGCTGAGTTCATTACTAGTAAACCAAAATTTCAACTCCAAGCAGAAGGGAATTCCAGTGCAGATCCAAAAAAAACAAAAACATTACATATATCAGGCAAATTGTTACCTGCAACAATTATGAAAATCTTATCTTCCAAAAACAGCAAGCTCCCAAATTACATAAGAGTAGTAGTTATCAGGCCAGCAAACAATAAATGACAAGTTTAAAGCTCCCAACATAGTAAGAAAACATCTCCGTGCATGCATCCACAACAAGACTGCAATTGCAAGAGTATCACAATCAGATACACCACAACAAATATGGAAATATCAACTTCCAAAAACAACAAGCTCCCAAATTACATAAGGGTAGATGAGCTGCTAATTTACAAACTTCCAAGCTTGTATCTGCATACCATGGAAGATACATTATTACTCTTTCGCCCAGGCTTATATTGTCCCGATTCGGCAATACAAATGCAGCTGAAAGCATAAAAGGAGCTTGAATAAAAGAAAGGCAAACAAAATCCATGAAGTCAATCGTTGTTACATGGTAAATTGAAATTTTTTTCTCTGTGCCAGTTTGTCTATCTGTTTACTGTGAATACAACTTGAATGGAAACCTAGACCACAAACTCCTCCGGAAAACATGTTTTGGAATTTTAGAAGTAGCTCATGCACTGCAACACAACCTCTTCTTCTTTGGTGCTCCACAGAAGAAACAAATGAATCTACCTGTCTAATAACATGCAGGAACTGATTGGCTCAACTTCGTCCATTTTCACCATTGGTCAAGCATGAATTTTATGATATCTCAAATGGTGATAAAAAAAATCAACAAGTCTCAATTCATAAGAAGAATCTTGGTAATTAACTATATATATATAAAAGAAAATCACATAATACATTGCTTGGCAAGGAATTAAAAATAATAATATGCCTTAAACTAGATTACACCTAATATTTTTTACTCTAATACTCTGAAGCTGGAACTTATAGATAAACTAAGATATAACAAAAAAAAACGCAATAATAACACAACAGCATGAAGATTTGAGGCTTTATATAGTTCTTTAAGAGTCAAAACAGGAGCCATTATATTGGTCTTTTAAGAGTATTTGATTAAACTACAATTTTTAAATGAGGTATTCAAAAGGTAAGAGGTGATGGTCTTTAAAGGGCATGATATTATCTTCTTTGTACCCCTCTTCTCCCCCCGTACAAAACAGAAGACAGCTACATATTTTGCAAAAGATTGCCAAATGAAATAAATAGATTAGAATTCCAAAAGCAACTTTTTGAAGCAAAGAGTTGATATCAAACAAGAGACCGAGTTAAGGCTGATACTACTATGAGAGACAAGGATATCGGAAAGAGAGTAATTGGAGTTCTGAAATCTACTTAGAGAGAGGAGAATAGAAAGAAAGAGATTACTACTCTATCTTTTCGAAATTACAACCAAAGAAAAAAAGTTTTGCATGAATAAGTAAAATTAAGGTTCCAATCACAGATTTATGAGACTGGAGAAATTTTGGTAGGAGACTTAATTGTGAATCATTTTACTCCAAAGGAGAGTAAATGTTGGAAACTATAATCTGCACTAATCCCGGGTTAAATCATTAACACAAAAACCAGATGAGAACTAATCCCGTGTTAAATCATAACACAAAAACCAGATGAGAAAGAAACTAGCTAGTCCTCAGAGCAGTTAAAAATAAATGCTTTAGATCTGTCATCATTTTTGTTTGAATGCTTCTATTGCTTCATCATTGCCATCTAGAAAAAAAAAACACTTTCCCCAAAATCATCCCTCTCTCTCTCTTTTTTTTTTTTTATCAATTTCATCTCTCTAATTTAAAAAATATATATGTTGCCCCCTGTTTTATCAAAAATAAATAAATAGCAAGTTGCACACTATCTATGTTCCATATATTGACATGATAAAAGATTCAATTAGAAACAAAAACTTCAACTCAATTGCAATCCCAACTCTTTCTATACTCAGAGGAACCCAAAAAAAATTGACACATTAAAGTCAGTTGTAATAACAAACCGTTCATTAAAACATCAAACTGCATTGCAACTTCACATGTAAAGACCAACAAGAAAAATTCAGACCTATCATCTAGGATCCAACCAGAACAAGTCATTCAGCTAAAATCTAGGGAAACCTTGAGCAAATTCGAACAAAATAGACCTGCTTTGATACCATTAAAGTATCCTACCTAAGTGGGTTTCCGTGGTTATAGGCATAACGTGACACCCATGTTGACCACATGACAATTTTTTCGATGCCTATTAAGCCAAAATCAACTATGCCAAATCTAGCAGTAAATTTAGGTTTTTTTCTTGGAACCTTACTGGAATAATATCATCCAAACATATATTATTTTTTAAGCTTGTAAATTGTAATATCAAGATAAAAATAGCTTTGTTTGTGTAAGCACTGTTGGATTTTGTACTTCTTTGTTCATGGATGAACGAATCCACCAAGTATACAATACAAATCCATGATTTTGTATTGCTTCTTTGTTCTCCACAAGAAACTCAAATCGTAGTAGTTTCCTAGTCTAAGGCTGGCATTTGGTTAGTTGAAAGTAAACTAGCAGTAAGTAACCTATTTTGATCTAGCAGGAAAATATGGTCGCTTACAGTATTCCATAGTAACAAATCCACTGACAGTCAAGGCTAGACTTTGGACTGCCTGCTCTTCATGTGGGAAAATGTGCAAGCATTAGAGAAGATATAGAAAAAAAAGCAGCTACAAAAAGCGGAATATTAAACACTTATCAATTGCATGAAGAAGATAGCAGAACTTTCAAGTGATAAGGTTGTCACCTGGTTGAAAGAATAGCACATAATAAAGAAATTAAATTGTCTATGAGTGGACCGATAATATCCGAAGGATCACTTGGTAAAGCAAAGAAACCTAAAGTCGCCTGTAATAAATAACTAAAATAAGGACAAGGCCAAAGGACTGGTGAAAATATAAAATCTCTTAAGCAAGCTACCTTCAGAACGCGGTTTCTAGCTTCAACAGGTAATCTTGGTTCCAATAAAACCAAAGTTTTACACGCACTCAAAGCAAGAGTCTGCAAAATATTGACACGTAAATCTCCACATGAACAAGAGCAAAGACATCTTTATCATCCCCAAGAATGGAAACTCCAGTCTGATGAGGAAAAAACAAAAATCACCTGAGTATGCAGATGCTCAGCACTTGAATCAACCAACTCCTCATTCTCATCTCTTCCCATCAATGTCAGGACATAATCGAGCATTTGATCTCTTCGTTTTAAAGGGAATGAGATGCCCATTTCAGCAGCGTTGATGACAGCATGACCTTCACAGGAAGTGATAAAGTTATACAACATTTTACAATGCACATATAAGTTTATCTGTTAAAAGGAAGAAAAAACTTAAACATGTCCAAACTGAGCATATGAACCTCTCCTCCAAAGAGAAATCAAAAAATAAAATCGCAAAAGAAAAGAAGAAATATTTGGCAGCAGTATTTCAGCAGATGAAAAAAAATATAGAAAATGTTCGCACAAATTAATCTAGGACAAATCCAAATAAATTTTTGTAGTTCTTGACCTAAGAATTATGTGAAGCATGTATTGGAAATGTTTTCAACTGGCAAACTGATTATTGGTATGTGTATTAGTTAGACTTAGCATATAAATAAGAAGGCAAAAATACCAAATTTTTTAGTTGGCTAATTAGTCAAACTGGAGGAGCATAACCCAACCCAAACAAATCAAGAATACATTTTAGCAAAATTCGCTCTAGTGTTGACAAATCCTGGTTTTCAGAAGACTACATAAGAACATGAAATACTAGGCTCTCTTAGCTCACTGTTATTACATTTAGCTATTTTTCCTTCAAATGAACCTATTGGTTGCTTTTCAATGCAACCTTCCTATAAGTGCTAGAGATAGAAAATCAGCTTTACCAAATGGCCAATGCTTCAAATATTCACAAAAACATAAAAGAGAACATTCAAGATCTCACACCACCAAATTCTGGCATTTACATCAATAGAATCCATTTTCGCTAGATAAAGACTAAAGAATTTCATTAGCCTCATCTTTCTTTTATGCATAGATATTTGACCTTTTCAAGAGTGTCGAGATCCCTATTAAGACATTACACGCCTAACTGCTTAATATGATTTTCCAGCTATAGCAAAGGAAATTTCAAATTTAGGCGTAGGAATGAATGATAATGATTAAACAAACACTTGGTTGAGAATTCCAAACTTGAGGTTTAAAACTGAGCACAAGTTCCAATTAGTACATTTGAAAAAATCAAACCATTGTTTTGCTTTTTCCAAAATCCTGTGAGTAAAGGAGATTCTTGCTATTTCTTAGAAATAGAAGTCTGATTTATTTTAATATATTGTGCAATGGAAATTAACAGCAACTTAGATGTGTTCTCCATTATTTAAGTCAGACTATCATTGCGAACAAAAAATATGAATGTCCCAATCACTTGTTTTCTTTGTTCAGAAGGCAAATATGGATCATATGTAGGCGCAGATCGATGAGACCGGAAAGTTAAGGGGGTTGAATAGCGCCTTAACCTACAAATAATTTTTGCCTTCTCTTGCATTTATATAAGACCAAAAAAACTCGTTAGCGATTTGTATGGCACTTGTGTGTTTGTTTGTATTAAAGTAAGCACGGCGAAATAATAATAATCACAGAAGGAAAAAAATGCAATGCTAACAAGAGGCCTTTTGATAGCACTAAGTTGCATTTATCTCAACCACACAAAGCTAGAAATCAAATATGATTTTTCATGCATTGTTCTAAGCAGAAACATGCTCATTGTTTATATAACAACACCTCTACAGTTAGCCAACAATACTTTTTGAACTTGTCTAGACGATTGAAATCTTCTTTTAAATTCAAATAAAAATCTCGTATTGACAATTTAATCAACTAACTAAAGTTTCAATTGACTCAAATTCTCTTTAGTCAATTGGACTCCTTATTCAATCAACTCAAGTACAATAGAGAGCATTTTGTTCGCAAGCAAATAGTTTGTAGTCAACTCAGCAGTTGACTCAACACTAGTGGACTCAATCTGCTTGGAGATTCCAATTTTGCTCGCTTACCCCTCCGTAAGCCTATGTAAAGCTTTGGGATCAAGCTTAGACACCGACTACAACAAGAAACTCATGTTCCTAGGTCGAAGGCTCTCTACAAGTCAAATATACTCACATCATTCTTGGATAATGTTGCCCAAATCATGTGAAGCCCAAGATTACAATTTAACATAATTTTAAGATCATTGCCTTAAGGATTTTGCTAGCTTGCCCAAGACCTCATGTCTTTAGGACTTCCTACTTAAAAGTCATGGTTCCATATCTTCCACATGTCCAAAGGCTACACCTTCAGGCACCTCTAGGCCTTCCTATGCTTGGCCAAATGCCTCACGACTTCAAGCACTTTCATTCCATTGTATGCAACCCTAACTCAAACCCTTTGTGATACATCTCGGTTGACGTTGACCACTTGTGGCACAATTACACCAACATCATGTTCTTAGAAATAATATGAATAGAGCACTCACTTTCTCGCAATTTTTTTTATTAATTAGTTAGGCATATAGGCTACAACATATAAATACATTGGTTATAATTTCCTTATATAGCACCCTTTTTCAGTGTCTCCTATATTCCTTGTTGCCAAAAACTCTTTTTCTTCCCCCACTACAATCCCTTTCTTTCATAGGATTTTTGTTGCCCAGCTATGCTATCAACCACCCTTCTGCCAAGACCATATGTGTTCTTATTGTGACCAAGGTCCTTCCTTCCCTCACGAAACCATCTTCTCCAACAACCGGTACCTGTCCTTCACAGCTCTATGTCAAAAAAAAAAGTGCCAAGGAGACATAAGTTTCTACCTCTGCATACTACCCCAAGAAATAGGAGAGGATCCCTCTGCCTCTTTTCTGGGAGAATTGAATAGTTCGTAAGAGAATGTAACAGAATAGATACTCCTAGGAATATAATAAGGAATAGCTAGAAAGACAATTAGCAGAACAAAATTCTATGGTACTTGGTATTTTGAATTATTTTGAATTTATGTAGGTAACCAAACATAGGAGTACTTATTCCACAAAAAATCATAGGGAATAAAATAGTAATTACCGCATAACTATTTTAGAAATCATGTAGCGTTATAGTATTGAAATACGAAAACAATAAAAATAATAAAGGTATACAACCTCCCAATATAAAAATTTAGAAGAAAAAAACACTTAAAAAGAAATAAGACAATTTAGAGTCATAGTTGAGCTCATATCTCAAGAAAAATAGCAAACTTTCAGTAACTGATGAAAATACACTACTTGTGTATTTCAGAATATGCAAGCAAATTGGAGAACAAGTAAAAATTCTATGTCAAATGGAAGATCACTAATAGGACAATTGCAATTACACTCTTGCTTTGCAGTAGGATGCTGAACATGAAGAAGGATATTGGTTTAAAAAGTACACTAGCGTATTTCAGACATAAAAGATGGACAAGTGGAAATTCTATGTCAAATTCAAGATCACCTAATAGATCAATTGCAGTTATAACAGCCTGCTTTGCAGTAGGATGTTGGACATGAAGAAGACGTGAAAGCATATTGGTTCCCTGTAACAAAAAACAAAAAATAGTTATCTATTAGTCAAACTAATAAAGAAGTGACTTATAAGATAACTGATAAAACCACTTCATCAATGACTTGTAAAGACCACCAACAACTCATTTCATATTAGAAGTGAAATTAAGCTTATAATCAATTGAATAAAGGTTCTTGAAGATCTTGATAACAAGTCAAAAGTGATATTTAAGTAAATTACTGCTTGTTATCATGCATAATTTTTAGAGTGTACGTTGAATGAATTTATTGAAGTCCTTGTCATTAGTTGGTAGCTGAATTATATTGACAGGACAAAAAAGTTCTGGAAGCAATAATAGTCAGAGGCTCAAACTTATTATAGTTAAGCCTTCAGCACAAAAGACAAACATGTTTCAATCAGGTGAGAGGCCACATTCCCAAGTATACTTTATCATAACATCATGATTAGTTTTAAAAAAAAAAGTAATAAGGGATCGGATCAGGGATCATACCACCAGTGCATTTATTCTAGCTTCAATGACTGTTGAAGGAGCATATCTAGCAGCATATCCATACATTAGTGCTAAAGCTGCATAAGTATCATCTGCATCCTCCAAAACTCTACCAGAAAAGTAGGACAAAAACCTAGAAGAAATTTTATAGAAATGAGATGATTGCTAGGATTGCCACAGAATAATTATTAGAAAACTTAACGAAATAAATAAATAATACAATGTGAACCTCGAAACCAGATGAGGTTAACGGTGTCGTGTTGATGTTGATGTTAAACAAAAAAGGGGAAATAAATATTTATGAGTTCAATACTTTTTAAAATCATGGTTTTCACTATTTTAGGCACCAACACTAGTTGGACCGGGACCAAGACAGTATTAATAAAGAGCAGTCCGGTGCACGAAGCTCCTGCCAATGCGGGGATGGGGTCCCAGGAAGGGACGGACCACATTGGGTCTATTGTACGCATCCTTACCTTGCATTGAAAGAGGCTATTTTCGCGACTCGAACCCGTAACCATAAGGTCACACGGCAACAACTTTGAATCCGACAATATTAATATAGTAAGTAAAATTCTAAACCACATTGCAAGTAGAACTGTAAAACCAAGCAGTACTAGTCCTTAGTGAAATCATATCTACCGGGCAGTACCTGAATAGATTAAAAAATTTGCTCCAAAAACATACTAATATGCCAAAATGTTGAGGCTAGAACACTATGCAAAGATTGAGTGTTTCTAATTCAAGTATTCTTTAAAAAAAACTAGAAGAATAACAAATAACCATGGTTCAAAATTCCGGATCCATCTCACCCTTGTTTAAAATGTCAGTTTTGTCTCACACTTATTAGGCGAGATGTTCAATTCTTCTCCAACATGGCAATAAAACATGGCATAGTGAAGGAACAAGAAAAATACTGTACTGAATTATTTTTTTAAAATACAATTACATACATTCACATACTCAATGAAAACCTTAGACATAACTTATTTTGTCTCAACCATTGTCATAAGTCTAGTGATGCGTTAATAAGCTAGATCGTATATACTATCTATGTCTAACTTATTGCGTGAACTAGAGAAACTCTCATAGACAAAAACACAAATTAGACATGAAGATACTGAAAAGAAAACATTATATCACACACAAATGAAAAAATAATTATATAGTTGATGGACACAGCAAACAATGTTTTTGAACTCCTATTAGCAAAGTTCTAGAAATTGCTAATGGTGCGCATAGATAATCCCTTTGCTCAGTCTAGTAAATAGACAATTATTTCTTCGATGTCAAATCAACACATTGATAAAGGGAGGATAAAGAAAAGAAAGGATTAAAGGAGATCTAAAGGAACTAATCTCTTAGGCGGGCTTCTCCTAAAGTGGAAATCACATTAGCACCCAATAATTGAGGGAAAAAGAAAGCGTTCAAGGGCAAAAAGATAGATAGAAATCACATCTCAACCTTAAGTAGACCTTAGCAAGATAGAACAAGATGTCTTCTTGGATTAAGTCTCTGGCTTCAAGTAGCACACACCCTTCGCTAAACATTATCAAGATGACAACAGGACATACTCTCTATTTAGTTTTCCACTAGTTGCACACATATGACATGCAAATAGCATAGAATAGGATAAACACCTAGATGATAAATGTCTCGATGATATAGATTTAGAAATTGTGACTTAGTTTCATTGAGTCTAAAGGTACATCAGTACATGTATAATATATAAAGATTTAATGGTAGTTTTGAGCCCTTTCAAAATGCTCATTACGGTAAAGATGGCTTTCATAGATAAGAATGTTGAGCAGTTAGGAAATAAGTAATAAATGCAAAGAAAAGAAAAATATTATAATGGATATGTGAAGTTACAAGAAAAGATAAAATAAAAAATACTATCCAAGAGAAATTAGAAATAACTTCAATAGATTATAAAATGAGAGAAAATGGATTAAAGTGTGGAGTTGTTGAAAGATGAGAACCATGGCTATACAAATTGAATCATTTTAGTTAGAGGCAAAGGTGTAAAGGTTACAGGATGACAAAGAAATTTTAGTTAACTTGATAAAAGTAATTTAAAAAATTTAGGTACCACTAGTGATATAGTCTTAAGTATTTCGTAGAGTGCAATAGAGGGAGATGACCTATGTAGTTGACACCATACTATTAGGACTAAAACAATTCGATGATGATGTTTGTTAAAATTAAGTATATATGATATATTTACAATTTTAAATTAAATGAAATCAAAAATATCTTTATAGTTGTTTGGTCAATGGTGATGTGAACCCAAATTCTCTAATTATGAATCACACGATTAGTATGCTCAGTTAATCAAATTATTCTTTAAATAGGATAACATATTTTCATATCTTAAGATATAAAAATATTTCAAACTAGGATTTTTAACATATATCAATACATAATTATGTATATATATACACACACATATATATACACAAATAATTACAAAAACAATTTACAATATGTGCCTCAACTTGATAAACTTGGTTTGTATAACACCACTTGCAAATAGATTAAATTATTTATGTGTGACCGTCAAAAGCACCATGCATGTACCTTTGAAATGTGCTGAATCCAACATTGTCTAAAATGTGCTTTAACTTTTCCAAAACAGTATCGAGATGAGAAGCAGCAATCTGCATGAGGCAAAATTTTGTGACAAATAATTCACATCAATAGAATAGCACAATTTTTCTTAATCAACATACCAGCCCCATCCCTTTAGCAAGCCCAAGTCTATTTACAGGGATAGAGATGTTTGCATTATCATACATCCACTCTATCTTACCACGAACATATATCCTATCATCAACTTTTTGAAGAAGCATTCCAAGACATCTGTCAAATAGGGAATAACTAAGTAATGAGTATCAGACAAACTTTTATTAGATAAGATCTAAAAAGAGTGGAAGACGCATGTGTACTCATGAACATCCTCAACTTTGAACGACATCCATCCCATCAATGTTCACATGCATACAGTCCTAGCAATTTTTAGTTAATAAAACTGAACTGTAGAATGATGGACCCTCTAGATTTGTACCTATGCAGGAGAGACAAATGCTCATCATCGTCATCATAAAGAGCATACTGTCTTGCAAAAGCATTGCCTAAAGAAATGATCCATTCATTGTCTTGGACAACATCCAAAGATACAGCTAAAAACTGCAAAAACAAAAGAAATTCTCAGCCAAAGTTGAAGAATTAATATGGAATTAGAATAAAATAAAAGTTGTAACAAATTATATGAAACTACTGACAATCACTTAAATCTAATGCCATTTGTATAAGGTACTTGCTTATAAAAAGAAATATGTTGACACAAAAAACAATTTGAGTTAAATTCCAAGCCCATAAACAAAGAAAAGGTAGAAAATATAATATATCACCAAACTGAAGAGTGAAGATACAATCATGTTTCAGTAATGATTTATAAGCAGGAAAGCTATCAAATCAACACTTACATTGACTATCATGTCATCCCAAGTCTCTTGATAAGATAAATCCTGCCTCAAATCATCAAGATCACTTATATATGCCTTCATTTTTGGAACCTAGTACTTGCCAAAAAAAGACTTCATAAGATGCTTCCAAGCACCAATCTTGAATAAGCTGATCACAAGAACATTTTGAGAAGTTTGCAAGGAAAATTTTCCCAATTTTCTTCTCAAAAAAAAAAGTGGAAATGTGTGGTAAGGGAAGAAAAGCATGTCACTCAAAATCTTCAAAATGAAAGATTTTTTTTTCTCATTTCTACATAATGATTGTTTGCCCTCATGTAAAAAGTACTTTTCATTTTTTAGAAATGATAATAGAACTTGCTCCTTTAACTCATCTTTTAATTTCCAGATTCTATTTTTTCCATGGAAAAGAAAGGTTCAAAGGAAAAAAGAAAAAGAAAACTTATAGGTGATAAAAGTATAACCACTTGGCGTCCACAAGAAAACTTAAGCTTTTGCAAAGCCCATAGGAAATATGATTGAACATATTGTTCTCGAAATTGGTATCAATATCTGAGTTGGCTAATTAAAATATCAAAGTATTGATGGTAGCAAATTGTTGGAATTAGTGAAATTGAACTTGATAGGGAAAACTCTAAAAAATAGAAAAATGACAAAATTATTATACATGATGGCAAAAGGCAAAACGCTCGCCCCCAGCGCCCCCGCCAGCCCGTCCCAGGACCAACACGAAAGAGGTAAATCACGGGGACTACTTTAGCTAGCCCGAACAGTGACTAGTGCAAGGGAGGACAAAATTATTATACATGACATTATAAAAGATGTTTCAATATGTTAAATTCAGATAATAATAACATATATCGATGATATCAGTTTTTTTGTTGCTACTAATAATTTCAAATTATTTATGATAGAAAAATATAATGACTTTATAGTTATATCTAGTAGCTAATTAAATAACAAATTATAGTTATTAATATATATTCAATAAAATTGAATTTAGGGATACTATAAATCCTTCTTATCTCTCTATGGCCATTGAGAAAGTGAGAGATGCTAGGTCGCCATGTGTAGCTAGGGGTGGCAAAGTTGAATGAGTGGTCCTCGAGTTTGAGGTAAATTTTGAGTGGTATGGTTAATAGATTTAATGTGAGATTTAACTTTTAAGTAAGTGATGAAGACTCCTCTTCCTATTCAAGTTGGAAAAGGTGAAAAGTAAGCCAAAGTGGATAAATTTTCAATGCTTAGTCCAACTCAACCAAATTTTAACTAATATCATCCATTGATGCTCTTAATTTTTTTAAAAAAATCATATTCCATCCATTTTCTAGTGAAATGTAACTCGTTTCTATCTAATTTCTTAAAATCTCTAATGCAACTTGGGTAATCAATAATGATATCAGTCAATTTTGACAATATATTTTGACAATATTTGTGTGGTCAAAGTTAATCAAGTTAGTGGACCAGAAAAAATTATTGATGAAGTTGAAATTTTAGCAAGGAACAACATACAAAGAACCTCACATGCTACCCCGGTTTGGCTTAAAAGGCACCTCTAAATTCTTCAGAATCACTAATTAGGAGTACAAGAATAGGTCAGGTAGGGTTGAAATCCTGTTTCAAGTTCAACTTGCAGTTAGGGGTGCACATAATTCGGTATGTGTAAGAAGGGTTAAGTTTACCTACCCTGACTTGCTAGCCCATCAATATGCATATCATGAACAGAGCCTCTCTATATATGTAGATTGTGAGAACCTAGAATTACACTAAAAAAAGTTTGATTACGATATTATTTTCATGATCACATTAAAACAAACTAAGAATGGCTATAGCAGGCAACAGTAGATATGTGTTTGACTCTTCATATTTCCTGAATGCATGATTTGGAATTTAATTTGTCTTACCCACCCCTGGTGGAACGAGAGTTATGTAGGGACACCAGCATCAAAACCCATGAAACCTTGTCACCATGTAAACAACTAGGTAACAAGGTAAGACAGTTAATGAACTAGTGGGACAGTGGGTTTACATAGAGGACAACTTCAGCTAGCTACAACAGCTGACAAAATGCCTCGGCCAAACTAATAGAACCCTAGGCCTTGTAAATACTCTTCCTCTTCTTCACCTCTTCCTTCATTTCTTCTTCTTCTTCCTCCTCTTCTTCTTCTTCTTCTTCTTCTTCCTTCCTTCTATATGATGCCAAATGGCACCATCTTATAATGACACATGGTTTGTTGGTCGGCACCAAACTTCATGGTTCTAGCAAGCCACCAATATAGACACCTGTACTTAAACTTTGTTTAGATATTCCACATGTTTCTGCTAGCTAGCAGTGTATCTCTTTCATTTCTATATTATCTCATCTTTAAGTATAAGATGCTTGTTCTTTACTTTTCATGTATACTGCTTTTCCAAAAAAAAAAAATTCTCCTCTTTGTTCTTTCTTTTGTTCAATCTCCACAATCAAACATAAAATCCTCTACAAAAATAGTAGATCAAGATTGCATAAAAGGGCATGAAGAACATTTCCACCAATTGCAGGTAGACTCTGTCTAGGCAAATTCTGCACTAAGAGGAAGCACTTAACATAGACATGGCATTGGCAACAAAAGTAGGTGTTACCTTTATAAGACAATTTCCAACAATGAAACCTCAAGAAAGGTTCGCTGATGTTGTTTGTAAATCTATTGGGTCAAAATCACACTAAACAAATCTTCACATAACCAAACTTACTCCAACTTCCCATATATTATTTTTGTAAGATCATTTCTATAACATCTTCAAGTAATTACAGTGATAACTCATATATACATCCATCACAAAAATGTTAAATAAAGAATTTGCAAAAAATGATATTTTCTTGAATGTTCATATCTCATTATCTATCACAAAGAAATTAATCTTCTTGCCAAAATATTTATAGGCTAATTTAAGAACAGTCTACTCCACAGATAACCATGACAGAGAGCAAACCATTACAGAAACTAGAAGAAATGACAATAAAAAAAACTGATGACTATAAAGCCTATTTAAAGAGTACCTTACAAGTGCTATACCTCATCGTGCCAAAGAAAACTGAGGTTTTTCGGGAACAAAGATCCTAAATAACACAAGACCTGCAAATAATAGCAAGTGTAAATAAGTTTAGTGACCATGATATAGAAATAGCATAGCTGCTACATAGGCATCACATTTGTGATGATGCATAATCAAATGAAGAATTTATTTTAAATATCACATTTGTGTGATATTTGTTAATAAATATCTTACTCAGAAGAATTTATTAGGCAATATGTTGACAATCAACTTTCATACTAGACACATGAAATAAACAGGCTATACAGTCTACCACTTTTATTTTAAAAGAAAAAATTGATACATAGGCCTTGTAAGATTTTCTTACATGTGCAACCATGATCAACTAAGGACAAAGAGGAGAAAAAAAAAATCAAAGGTTTTTTCATACTCATAATTTAAAAATATGGTGATATTTACTTTAAAAAATTTATCAACTTTATATGCATCTTGGAACCCCTGCTCCAGTCACAACCTATTGAGCTTCAAAACCCGGCTAGCATAACTACTACCATCTTTACAAGGCTCATACAAACATGATGGTTTCACTCTGGTCTAATATTTCATGAAACTAGGCTTTTGTCTCTTCTATGCCAAACCTTACGTCCGCAGCCAGCCCCATAAACCAGCATAAAGAATGTGAACAGGTTGATTCCGAATTAACTAATGTCTTTGTGAACAGGTTGAAGAAACACGTGTTAGGTTGCAACTGTTAAAAAGGTAATTGTACAATACCAAGAAATAGAAATGACAAATGTGTTGGAAAAAATTAGAAACAAAATAAGATGTGAAATTTACAAACAGAATGGATACATGATAAACATCAAAGAACCATCACTCTTAAGCAATCACTTATGCACTGTATTCAACTTAGATAGCAGTTGCATTATGCATGCATAAATGCTGAATAGCAGCTACTTTGTAATTTGGAGACTGTTCAACTTTTTGTTATATCTTATAAGTAAACAACTACCAAGATGCACAAAGTAGTAGTAGTAGTAGTAGTAGAAATAGACCGTCAGAATTTGAGTTGCCAGTTCCTCCCTTGCAAAAGGATCATGCATAAGCACAATTAAACGAGCAAAAAGGTCCTGCACAAAACAATAAGGCAACAACTAACAAGGATTACAAGTTAAGTAGCACATATTTAGCAACTAGCTTTACCTCAGATCTAGGAATATCATTTGAAATGTTAAATTCACAAGACAATGGACTTGTCTGGAATGATCTGTGCCTACCCAACTCAGTTACACACTTGCAAACCTGCAAGGTCATCGATGCAAGATAATGGATAGCATGGTACTACCAAATCTGTGATTAACTAGAATATATGTAGGCGTAATCTGACATCATGACTTAAATGAACTGGATGAAAAGAGAGAGAGAGAGAGAGGAATGCTGAAACATCAAAAATTGTTCTAGGAAGAAATTGATCTTACTGTTGCAACTGCACCTGTATACTTTTTAGGCAAAAGCATCCTCAAGATGAAAGGCCAGAGTACATGCTGATGAAATTGCAGACAAACCATGACAAACGAATGGAATAGATTAAGAGAAAATGGTAAACATACAATTGAAAAAGAGGTCAAATAATGCTAGTCATGTTATACCTCCATCTCAGGAATGGTGATAGCTAGTAAAAGGAGACTTTTTTCACAAATCACCCTTAATTCAGACAGACTAACAGGACCAATCATTGCCTGAAAATTTAGAGGATGCTAAAATACCAATAAACAATTAAAAAAAGAAGCAACTAGAAATAAACTACGATATAAGCTTAGGTCAAATTAAACCTTAAGGTTCTTATGCTGGAATGTCTGGAATGGGATGCTTTTAAAAGTGGCTTCCTTGGAAGTCTTGTGCATTCTTATGTCATGATCTGATATAGCACAATGACGTACAAGGTACTCCACAAAAAGTTCAGCAGGAGGTCCACTCAAGTAACAGTGTGAAGCCATGACAACAATTAACTGACAGAAAAATAATTTTCATGATGATTATACAACTAAGCAAAACTAAAAAAACAAGAAGGAAAGAATTGATTTAAATTTAAAGGGAATACCTCTGAAAGTGCTTTTCTAACACCTAAACTTTGCTCATCGATCAACAATTTGACGGCTTCAACAAGCGATGCCCTTTTGTTATGCCAAGCTTCCAACAACCTAGATTGTTTAATATGGTGGAAAAAGATCTGTTATTGGGTTCCAATCTTGAAACCAAAAGGATAATTCTTTCCAATCTAATGTGTTTGCAACAGAATATTTCAAATGTCCAATAACTGTAACTAAGATCCTGGTCTTGGTTTCCCATAAGAGGAAACCGATCATAATAACTTCAGAGAATTTGGGTAACAAATGCAATTTTCACAGAGAAATAGTTTGGAATGATGAATTGCAAAGAATACCATTGCATTAAAAAATTAACTATAAGTGTGATCAAACTAGGTGACAAGACCTGGGTAGTAGATGCTTTATTGCACAAAGTGCTCCGATTGTTGGCAGTTCATCTTTGGATTGACATTTCTGAAATATTAGGAAAGGGAAAGTTGATTAGAGATTAAGAAATTGATTTTCTTCCGGTGGATGAGGATAATGATGAGGGGGTTTTGCATGATATGCATTCTAATACTATATAACTCAGCTGCAGGAGTTATTTTATCATGGTTGGTATTAAAGATAAGATAAGCTAGGCAATTAACAAAAAAGAGAATTTACAACATTAGTGTTAAAGGCTTCAAGAAAGGTTCAGCTTGGATTTGAGTATGCTGAAGTTGATTATCTACCTACTTCTCCCAAAAGTTCAAGGGGTTAGGAAAGAGATCAATTGATATATCTATATTCCTAAATCCGTCCCTTTCATGTATGAGTGACTATATTTGATTATGCCAAATCCATCACATGAAAAGATCAGATAATATTTTTGACACGGGAAAATTTGAATCTTACACCTCTTGCTTTGCCACCATGTTAAAGTTAATTGACTAGCCACTTATAAAGGATTGTTAGGAAAAGAACTAATTTAAATATTTAAATCCTTTAAAGTATAACATACCCTTAGTGTCCGAAAGTTGTTCTTTATGACCAGGTCAAATATGTTTTTGGGTAGAAGAATAATCAATTGCTGCAGCCTTAAGATGAATCATTTCCAAGTTGGGCTATTTTAGCAATTATGCTTCCTATCGACAACATCAAGTGCATTTCAGAAATCTAAGTAATTCAGGAGTTTTATTTTCACAAAATTGCAATGCTTAACTTATTTTACAAATATAAAAAGGGTTCAAATTTAAAAGCTAAGTGTCAAATAGTTCAAGAATTATTATTAATGAATCATGAGAATAATTGTTTTTATTGCCTGGTAAGTTTATTATTTTATGACTTTTGTTTTAATAATAATATCTTTTACAACCATGTTCAGAAGCATTGCTTCAGAAAATACATATTGTAATTGGCAAGAACTGGTTCCTTTATGCAATACTATACATGTCACCACTTGAGGAGAACAATTCAGAAACCAGAAACTTTCTTTTGTTGTTTCCCGATTCACAGTGAAACAAAAAATGAGCACTATTGTACTGAAAGAAGGCATGATGACTACAATTTTTGCTCAAGACTAATTGAAGCCTTAGTTCTAATATTCCACTTTAACAGTTTCCTTCAGTTCTATCACATTGACATAAAATAAGTGTTCTGATTTAGATCATGTTACATGTTAGACAATTCCATAATGTCCTTCCATCGATTTTAATGAGATTGAATATTGTATGAACTATGAAGACCAAAGCTTACAAGCTTCACTGCATGAACCAGTCTCATCGATGACGTAAGATTTAGGAGGTCATTTTGTGATATCATGCCAATTATCCAAGTCAAAGGTGCAGTTATTTAGATCTAAAAATTGATAAAGAAATTATCTTTAGAAGTAACCAATAGTAAAAGAATGTTCTAATTTAAAATTAAACTCACATTCAGAAGGAAGGCGCACAGATCATCAGGGTATACTGAGCCAATCACAAGAAAACAATGCTGAATTTCATTATAAGTCTGAAAATAGAAAATATACTGGTTTAACTTCCAGAGTTTGAATACATAAGGTTCCATATTAAATAAATGAAACAAAAAAAGAAATTGAATAAGAAAAGCTGTATTCCTTATGAGAAAGTAACAAATTTATTAGCAACCATTAGATAGCATTCTTATAGAATTTCTGAATGTTGAATCATGAAGGCATGTGATTTATCAAGAAGTGTCATGTAACAGAAATTCCAAACAAGAATTAAGCTCTTTTTCAGCAGCATGATAGTACTACTGATTAATCTAATAGTTGGCTTATATCCTTGCATTAATTTTGACAAATTCAAAAGCTTCAAATCAAGCACTCTACAACCATTCATTTGTTATCTCCTTATATGTTAAATTGCTGGCATTGGCCAAAAATTGGAAGTAAAGTTGATTCTCAAGATAGTAGTTGTAATCAATCAAGAAAGTTCCAGGTGGCCCAATCTGTCTACTTGTATATCAAAATATACAATATTTACAGAAAGATACACATTTGTATATTTATAAAAATGTCATCCACTCAAGCTGGTTTAAATCCCCAGAAGGCAATTCAAAAATCAAAATAAAAGACCAACTTGTTAAAAATATATTGAATTATAGGACCTCCATTACTAGTGATATCGTCTAGCATTTAGCTCATTGGAAGGATAAGATTCATGCAGCTGATCTAAAATATTTAGGACAAACTCAGGTCCATGATGATGATAGAGCCTCTAAAAGACTTGCCTAGTAAATCCATAAACTGGTCACTAGAAGTAACAAAAGTTGTAATAATTTTCTTAGACTGGATTTTCTCCTGTCCATAAATGAAAGACCAGATTGGAGACTGTGCATGACAGTCTCTAGTAATCATGATATAGCTTCATTGACTGTGTAATCAATACCTAAATGAGCAATCAGATATTTGAGCTAAATAAACTTACATATTGAACATCTTTACATTCTACATTTTCTTCACTTGATTGGGCCACTACATTCTGTTTTTTATTTTTTCAATATGTTAGAATCACTCCCAAAACACAATACTTAATGGTGATCATCTATATCTAGGGAAATTTGTCAATGATATCAGTATAGGATATCATTTAGAGATTGTTTTCATAACAAGTAGATGAAATCCTTGCCTGCGTAAGTCATGATCACAGAATCCTTATAGCTAGCTCCTAATGACCTGACATAGAAAAGAGTTTGGCTAACGACATGATCAAGTTGATATCAGGTCTAGTAATTGCAAGATTGTTCAATTTCCCAAGCAATATACCATATTACCCTGGTTCAGATAATCCCTTTCCTATCTAGATATTAGTCAAATATTTAGAATCATAGGAGTATCAACAATTCTAGAATCTAAATATCATCAATTTCTTCTAGCATATCAAGCTCGTTTTTTTTTTGTTAGATATAGGTTTCTTTCCCTAACTAAGCAATGTTCATTGTCATCATCCAGATGTGTATATCCCAACTATTTGGGATCAACTACATGAATCTTATCCCTCCATTGAGCTCTATCCAATACAATGTTACTAGTAACTTTCAAACTAACTAAATCATCTTTTTTATATCAACAAATATTGTTTTTGCTCTCCCTCTACATGTTAAGACATTTCACTTTAATAAATTCAATTCTTAAAATTATAGAATCTATTAGTCATCTTTGGACATGTTCATACTATCTCAATTTATTTTCTTTAATTTTATCATTTATTAGAGCTACACCAATTATGCCGAGAATTAATTGTTTTTTATCCTTCCTCACAACTCCAAGCATCAATATTAGCATTCTCATCTCTACCATATTAACTTCATACATGTCACCTAGACACCCAACACCTCCAATCTATAAAATATGATGGATCCTACAAGTCTTAAAAAAATTCCTTTCGAGTGAAATGAGGCACGATGACCACACAAGCCACCAAAACTTCCACTCTATTAATTGTATCTTAATTATTCACTTCTTATCGAATGATAGGTTGTTAATGTGATTTTATTGTTGGTGCAATTGGCTCCTCATCGAGGTTAACGATGGTATTGACTGCTTTTTGATATTTAAGCAATGTGTTTGTTGTTAAGAGACGTTTGGGAAATTATTGGGAAGATTGTTGGTACAATCGGCCCCGTTCAAAATTGACAATTATATGTATATTTTCGTTAGTTGAGTCATGTAGGTCAATTAAGACTATATACTTGGCAGTGGAAATCCAAATAAGTCAATGAGGACTAGATACTTGACACTGGAAGTTCAGGTAGCTTAGTGAGAACCGAATGCTTAGCCGTGGAAGTCCTAGCAAGTCAATAGTGATTGTATGTTAAGCAATGGACGTCCCGAAAGCATAGAAGCTTCTTGGCTATGGTGAAGTCCTAGAGACGAGGAGTCTCTTGGCAACCATGCTAGGTAATATGAGAATTGGAAAAGCATCAAAGACAACCATGAGGACTTCTACAACCACACTACACTGAAAGGTTCTTAAAGTTGAACAAGATAGAACACCTTATTTTCCTAATGAAATTTATATCAGACCAAAAAAATAGAACAAAATAGTTTGCTAAGAATCCATCCCACAGCAAAAAATTGAAGTTACATAGCAAGTTCACATTCCCACATTCCAAGGAAAAAAAACAAAGACAATTCAAACATTAACTTCAAGAATATCAAATAACACAATATTAAGATTAGAAATTTTGCTCCCGGGCATGATTATGCATCACTAATTAGACATCAAATGGCACACCTTTAGGCTGATTGAAAAATTTGAACTATGAGTTTGGTTATTGATGCAAGAAATTGGAAGAAGATTGCATAAGATCACTATGAGTTCCTGCAGGAAAAGCCAAAAGAAACCAAACTCATATTTTATCATGAAAACTAGAAAAAGGAAAGTAGAAACAGAATTTATTATTGCAATAAACCCAAATATGCATATCATGGCATATCCTACTCTACAACAGAAACAACAAGAAACAATTGTGAAATCTCAACTATATGAAGTGCTCTTAAATCACTGCTAACAATATTGAGTAGAAGGTGGGGAGAAAGAGAGTGAGAGAAAAGGGAGAAGGCAACTCTTAGGAGTGAGGTGGAGGACGAGATAGTTGGTGGGAGGAAGGGGAAGTGGGAAGAAATAGAGAAGTGGGAGGGTTAATCTAAGTATGAGGAGATGGTGAATGGTGGGAAAGAGAGGAAGTGGCGGTGAAGAATGAAGAGGGATGAGAACAATATACACAGTTGGGTCACATAGCTCCTGTCAAGCCAGAATGACTAGCAAATTAGGAGGAGGTTGCCATAATATATGTGCACATCATGGATCACCATACTCATTTATGTGGGACTATGGGCATGGAGCATTTTAATTTTGACTCAGATTTGTTAGAAGGGCTAGTTTTCTGATAATTATAAGATTATTTAAAACAGGATGTCTAACACAAAAGATAAATCTAAATAAAAAAATCAAGCTAAGTTTTACTTCATAGACTATCGGTATAAGGTCTTGCAAAATCATTATGAATCCTTATGTAAGACGTGCCTCAAAATCAAGTAGAGGAGGGCCACTCTCAGACAGGAGGCAAGCAGTGAGAAGATTGTGCAGACTCTGTGTAGCAAGAAAAGCAATCTCTTGATCTTTTCTGTACCTGTATAAAACAAACGTATAGTAATCATATCTCATGTTGTGGCATAATTCTGCAAAACACCAAAAACAGAACTATCGTATAAATACAAATTACACACAAGTCCAAGATTGTAGGAATAAGCCTAGGCAACCCTGCCTTCAACTGTGAACGAGTAACAAGACCAACCATCTGCCCTAAAGCATCTACTGCACAAAGTCGTACCTGTGCCAGGAGATTCAAAGGTTAAAAACCGAATAGAAAGACTCTGTTTGCCCTCTTAAATTGTTGAGTCAAAGTTTTGTTATAAAATTACAAACTCTCAAGAAATAAAGAATACACTATATGCACTGAACTTCTGGTGTTTATTTGAAGTGTGCACCTTATGAATATCTATATACAAATGAATACTTAGAATTAAGATATTATATTCAATAGTTACCTTAAGATCTCGTGAACTAGCCCAAACTCTCAACAGTAGTTCAAAAACAGAGTTCATAAAAGACCTGAAGTACATTAAAATGTCAGGCTGAAAAATGCATCAAATGACTAACAAAATGGTAGGGACATGAGAAGTGTACATGACATCAGTATCAAGAAGTGGGTCAGAAGGAAAATCCCTAATATATTGCCAAGCTGCCTGACACCAACATTTGAACGCTAGAACCAAAAAAGAAAGAACCACAAGCCAACCATAAAGTAATCAGGATTGATCAGTTACGACAAGAAACTCATTTAAGTATGCATGGTATCAAAAATAACTTAACGATTACATACCATTTGCAAAAACTGGTCGTTGGGCATCCCGCACACTTCCAAGAATAGGTAATATACGCAGAAAAACGTCTTTCAAATGTGGAGTGAATTTCAGAGCTTCCCATGTGAAAAAAAAAATACAAAAATAAAGAATGTTGAAAATATATAGACACTAAATACATTTAAGGGGAAAAGAAAAAGTTAAAGCACAAAGAAGATGTTGTACACCTTCAACAGTAGCAAAGTCTGCAAGTATCTGAACCATGGACTGCAAAGCTACATTGGATCCAGATAAATGAAGAAAAACTTCCTCCATCATCTATAATAAAATATCAACAAAAAAAGAGAGTAAACACTACCCTTTAAACTATAAAATCGTATAAAATTCAAACTATTAAGCTTTGAAGAATAAGCATATCAATCTTATTCTATGAGCACAGAAGTCCAGAACTAATAATTAGTCAACTAACCTTAGTTCAATCTAATTAAGGTTAACAATCAAAATCCAAATGTATACCTACAAGGCAATAACTATGTATTCAAACACTTGTGAGATTGTCTAGTATCAACCTGGCATGATGCAAACACTCAAGCCAAAAAGTTTAGTTGCCTAGGTGGAGCTTTCTCTCTGCCAATTACTCCACGATGATCCCCTCATAACAATATTGGGTTAAGATGGTGGTATTTTAGAAGAAGCTTAAAGACATTGGATACCATTCTCTATTTTAACCACTCAACCTTTCCCCTAAATTTCCATGTATAAATAATCAATCTCTCCTTGGTATAGAATAATAGATAGATCCAAGAATCTCTTACCCATCCTGTTCAAGCAAGCAAAGTTTGAAGTCTGTATGCAAAGCAGTCAACCGACTACAAAGTGCAATTACTGTATGCGAGTGCATAATGTGGGGGGCATATGTGGTTCACACTAAGGGGTCTGTTTACCATAGGTGAAGAGAAGAGCTCGAATTTTGAGGTAATTTCTCTCCAAATCTCATCCACAATAAGCACAGGTGATCGCCTATTGTAATGAGAGATTGAGAGTTTTTTCATGATCTGCCAATGACTTTAGGCATTTCGACAATGGTTGTGAGCACTCTGAAGCGATTTGCAAGTTTAGGAACATTCAGCAAGGCTGTAGGCAACGTTTGCTAATGGATTTCGGCAAGTCACCCACATTCAGTAGGGTCATGATGTCTAGGAAAGGCTCGGCAAGCATGTCATGGTATTCGACAAGGTTTAGTTGGCAACATCAAGGCAGTCTCGACAAGCGAAGTTTGGGTTAGGCTTGGCAAGTAGCATTGCAATGGGTCTCAAAGGGCAAGTCATGGCATTTGACAAGGCTCGGCGGGTGGCATCAAGGCATGTCTCAGCAAGCAGTGTCCCGATATGGCTCGACAAACGATGTTGTGGCGAGGCTTGATGGGCAACGTCGCGATGGGACTTAGTGGATGGCGTCACAACTAGTAGACTCAACCTCAAAAGAGATGAGGATATCCACATCTCTTTACGCTCGTCTCCTTTATTCCCTCCCAGTTGACAAAGACCATGAATCACTCCACCTCACCACACCCTTTCCTCTCCATCATAACCTAAAACAATATTTATATTAGTACAAATGCTCAATATACATAATGAAGTATATTACTAATGTAGAAGAGTGTGTGTGTTTGGGGTGGAGGGTAGGAGTATGTGTGTATATATGTATATACACACGCATTTTAATAATGTTGTAATAATCTACATTTATCAAATGTGTTTTAATTAACAATTAAAAGTTAATCACACCAAAACATAGTTGACATAAGTGTTTTGCAATCACATGAACTATTCCTCAATATAAGGAGAAAATGTGATCATTTTTTTTGAGGATAAAGCAACTAATATTCAGATTGTTAATTTGGTAAGTTTCAACCAAATTATTTGAATGAACTAGTATATGGGTCTTTGCATATGCAATTGACTTTGGTGCATATGGGATCCGACCATTTAGTCCTCCAAATAAAGCCAACTGCATATCAGTGACAAAATATGTTATATGCAATATATTCCCCTTACCCTTGTGCTGTTATGCAGCCACCTGAACCATTTTTTGGAACAGTGTTTAAAGTATTCCTTTAATTTTTCTGTAGCACATTATAGTTATATTTAATATATTCAATTGTAGTTCTAATTAGCCCCCCGGGCGTGGCTAAGCCGGTAACCATGTGGTAGATTTGCAAAATTGAGCAAGGATCGAATCCCGGCGAAGTCATGGAAATACCCTCCCACATGGGGGCCTGTTCGGCACCTGATTTACTCCCTCCCAATGGTGTGGGGCAGTCGTGAGGGACCGGCAGGGTAACGGATTTCACAGAATTGTAGTTCTAATTAGCGTAAACTTTAGTTTCCAAGACTTATATCCACAGCTCAAATTTGAACTTATTCTACCTGTTACAATTATCATATGAGTAACATATAATAAAATACCTAACAAAAAATCAACATGAAGGACCTAGTCAACAAGATATGGAAGCACTAACTGGTCCTTTAGATATTCAAATCCTAACAGTTAAGAATAAATTGCTAATAGATGTACAATCCAACATAGACTGAAATAACCAAAGTTGGCTAATCTGAATCATTACAAAAAGCTTGAACATACGACAATTAACTTGTTTAGCTCAACTACTTGCCCAAAATGTGGTTCAAATTAATTTAGTTGATGATAGTTCATCTAAACTTGTAAAAACCTTTATTAGTTACAAACCCTCCATGAAAGACTAAACTAGGATGACATAAAATAGAACTATCGTAATCTTCCATGGAGGCCATGCATACAAACAAAAAAAGATTAAACTAATTTATTAATACTCAATCTTACAAAATAAATACCAATTCAGGCGCATGTGATCCAATTGAAACAAGTAGAGCAGCTGCCGCCCTTTGCCAATCAGCATTAAAATCCTATCATAAGTATGGCAAAAAAAGAGATAAAATAACCAAAAGTAGAAAAAACATGCTGCAATTTTAACTTGCTACTTTAGTTATCATCCTTATCTTTGCATCAAAAAAGGTCTTCCACACTCCTATAGTCATGCATAGAAAGGAAAGTATTGCTGTGATTCACTGAGAAATGATTACAGATTCCATAATTGTATCCTTGTCCAAGATAATCTATTGTTCTTAATCATCAAAATTTTAAAGTCACATACCTTGAGTATCTAACCAGCATTAAGTTCTATCTGGGAATGAAATCTTCCCAGATAAAACAAGATCCCATTACAAATGCAAAATGTTATCATCGGCTATTCGATATAAGCAACAACAACCTATCCTAATCCTCATCATGTTTCTTATCCTTCATCTGCTTTAAGCTCTTTTAATCAATTTCCCTTTTTACATCATCACAATATCAAATAAATCATTATCCAAACAAATTGCACTGTTTGTTTTCTGAAAAAAAAAGTTGATATCTAGAGATTTCTCTACAAACAATCATTCACCAGGACAGGCTCAGAGTTCTTTTAAAACATGATAGAATCAATTGCCGCCATCTGCATACTGTACATGATTTTTTAGGACGCTAACACTAAAAGTCTGTGTGCCTCCTTTTATTCATGGAACTTACAGAATGTGCCATGCCAAGATCTAACAAATAAGGAGGCATAAGAACTAAAGATATGCAATTTTCAGATTGAGGATCTTGAAGCAAGAGCTGGAAGATAGTACAGTACAGACCCTAGCCTCAAAGAGAAGGAAATCAATAAAAAATGACCAATTTTAGCCTCAATATTTTAATTGTCAGACTGCAATTTGTTAACACTAATGAACTACCCATTGCTTGTGTCAACTTTTAATGTTTGAGTTCCTTTCACATGTTTGATAAAACTACCACAATACTAACAACTAAAAAACTAGAATGCAACCTACAAAAATAGCATACTCATCAACCATCCTTCATACAGTTTCAGTGTGCAAGAATACAATAACATCTAAACAGATCTCCTTAACGACAAGAGACTTAGCATTGCCTAATTTATCAGAATAATCAAAATAAAGCAAATATTCATTATGGTTTAAATTGATTTGGATTGAGTTGAACTTAGATTATAATTTGACTAGACTTGTTTAGGCACAAGAGAAGGTGCTAGCAAGGAGGAAAGTAGGCAAAACATTGAATTGAGCAGTCAAAAGAGGTTGATTTCAATTGTTCAAATTGATTTAATCGAGCTAAAATCAGAATCAATGGAAAGAACTTAAGGGAAGTGTATCAGGCTCAGCATGGATTGAATAAATTTTCGGGGTATGGCAAGTAGTGTTCTTTATATCAATTGACTTAGAATTGGGATTTACTGCTTGTTTTTTGGTCAAACTGTACCAGCCTTTTCACATTTAATCGTGTGTAATGTTGCCACGGAACTTGTTATTAGTTGAGGTTACCTTAGTAGTTCTGTGTCACTACACCTGTTGTAGTTTGGTGTCATATTCGTGTTGATATTGTTGTTAATGTACTTTTACTTATAGACATGATTGAACTAATGCACACACCTTTACACTTTCCTCCTTTGCATTTTTGTTCTAATTCGTAAGGTTACCAATTACCTCCAATTTCAATAGTGGCAGGCGAAACGCTCACCTCCAATTTCAATAGTGAATGTAGTGTTGGTTGCACTAAATTTTGGGGATTATTGTGATTGCACGGAAAAAAATAATCACTTCATCAGATTACATGTTTATATGATATATGTACGGTTGATGAACTCCAGACGGAGGCTAACAGTAATTTACGACACTCAAGACTGCTGTGTTAGAAGAACAATTAAACAAAAAGTACCCATTAGCTTATGGATATCCGTACCTTAGAGGTGATGATCTCTGACGTAGCTATCTTTGCAAGTTTAAGCATATATGTGGAATCAACATCCTTCGGATCCATTGACCGAACAGCACACGCCATTACGAGAAATACTCCCGCCATATTACCAAAACGCTATCCATCAAACAAAATTCTAACCAATTCAACGCACGTGACAAAAAAAAATGTTACATATTAGCTAAAAGCGAGAGTCACTTACCCGGCGCCCTCCTTTTGAGATTGAGACACAGCAATCGATCACTAAAATAGAATTCCTGAACAGCAAAGCCTATCAGATTCGAAAAACAGACCACGGAAAAGGGATCTAGCAGCAAAACAAACGAGGAAGGTCGAATCATTACAAAGGGGCAATATCTTTGAGAGAGGTTAGAGATGATTCTCTCACAACCGGCGATTCGTCAGCCAAGGACGAAACCAGCACCTGCACGGCCTCTGTCGAGAGACGTTGAAAAAGGGTTCAGAGATCAATCGACGGACGGTAAGGGAGAAAAAAACTAGTGAAATTGAGGACAAGGATTATCTTACCCAGCGCAGGTAGAGAGGTGGAGGAGGACGCCATGCCCCGTGGCGGAGGAATTGGCGAAGCGACCGGAATCGGAGAAGAACTACGAGCGCAGGAAATAACTAGAAGCCAATAAATACAAGCGGTAAGCCGTGCCACCACAGCGCATTCGATAAGCAATTTTAAAAAATAAATAAACTCATATGTAATAATAAAAAAAAACTAATCCTGACCGTCGACTTCCACCGGCGGATCAAGTTCAACCATTCATTTCATTTAATGGCCTGAAAATTATGTTCTTCCAACATTTTTGATATATCCCGTTAATTTTAAAATAATCGATTCAATCTTAAAAAAATATATTTTATCAATCATCAAAATAAATTAAAAAATATTCTATCAAAAAATCCTATAAATATATTATAACTAAAAATTAAATCATAAATAATTAAATAATAATTTGAACGTCCTACACATTATAAGGTCGGAAGCAACATGTTCGATGCTTATGAGGCAAATGATTAAAAATATGTATTTATTTATTTTATTAATGACCGGTATCAAATTATTCAAATAAGAACTCTTAAAGGAAATGCGAGATATTAGATTTCTATATCGTCAATATTTTTTTATTTATTTTAATAATCAGTAAAAAATTATCACCTAAATTTATTCATAATTTTTTTAAATAAAACTTTTCTACTTTTTTTAAAAAAAATAGAAATACCTTAATCCTTTGTTGGCATGTGTGCTCAACTATTAGTCAATTGAAATCTCATTTTCAGCATCCTCATCTACAAATTTATCATAAAAGAAAATTATGTTAGGGGAAAAGGGGTCATTTATTGTGAGCGTGCATTTAGTTTAGAGTTTGCAATATTTTAAAAAAAAAATTTCTTTCAATAATATTCAATATGGTGTTCCTCCATAAATCCAGGTTCCTACCCCTTATGCACTAGTCATTATTCGAGCTGGCTAAATTAGCCCCCGTGATTTACCTCCTCCGTGTTGATCTTGGGACGGACTGACGGGGACGCTGGGGGCGAGCGTTTCGCCTTTTGTCATAACTTAATGAGATGTGAAATTAAAAAATACTAAATTTTTAGGTCGTTATAAATATTTTATTAATAAATTCTTTTATAAAATTGAATTGATTATCTCATATTCACTTATTATCTAATTTTTTATATGAATGCACGTATAAATCATCATTTATATTAGACGGAAGTTAGTGATTGATAACTCAAAACTCAATTAATCTTGAGATTCTGCGTTAGTTTATATTATCAAATTATTTGTATTCAGTAATTGATTAAAAACACATTTAAAATTATGAATTTCTTAGATGTATTTAATTTTCAATTTTTTAAATGATATATATTTTTTTTATCCCTCCTATTAATTATTATGATATTGCATTCAAAAAATATCACCATTGTATTGATTTTCAAATATCAATATTATTATGACGTTGAGATAATATCACTGTGATCTCCACGGAATGAACTGATGACTAGTATATGAGGTGTTATCATCATGAATTCTGAGGATCAAATCATGGCTAGTAGCTAGGTTTCTGCCCTCTCTTATGT